>VZSV01000013.1:8252528-8293792 GCA_013398735.1 Nothocercus julius | reverse complement strand
CCTTCCCTTCTCTCTTTCCTTTTGCATTTCCTATCATCTTTTCTCTGTCTTCTTTCATCTTCGAGCACCTCCATTCCAAGTTATCTTCTATCCCAGTACTCATCTCTTTTAGTTGCTGTTTCACAGCAGTCTTTACAAAGCAAGAGGAAAAAAAAAAAAGAAAAATTTAGTAAGCAACACTTGTGCCCAAAAGAGACTGAAAAGCATTGAAATTCAGGAAGGGCAGAAGGTCAAAGGAAAGAACCAAAGAATATGCCACTGGGAAGCCTTGAAACTCACTGCTGCAGTGCTCTTCCAGGGCTGCACTTGTACTGCAAATGTGTGCACATGAGCAGCATAAATTTGGTTAGAATTTCCAATTGCAAAGTGAGCATTTAATCCCAGCCAAGCACACCTACCTGGAGGACCCTGAGTGCAGTAATTGACATGACTTTTGGTGAAAGTAAGCCCTCAGGAACACACAAGAAATGAGTGCCAAGAGAATGCTAAAATAGAAAATTCTATATAGTTTAAACTCTAGGGAAGTACAGCCGGTAAGAAGAGTGATATCTTTTCCTAAACCAGCTGATATGGTTGAAAAAGCAGGCAAACTTTCAGTCTCAGAGTCCCTTCACTCCCTATTGGTCTTCCTGTAATTCACATATTTTTATCATCCACTCACATGAACACAGTTGAAAAGAACCTTCTTGAAGAACAATGGAGCATTGTTTTTCCTTTTCATCACATTTAGATTTGTGTTTTTAACCTTGAATGGAAATGATAAAGTAGAATTGCACAAACGGTATAATAAAAACATGCTATAAATGAATCAAAACCTTGCAAAGTATTTCAGTTTTAATTTTGAACCATATTAGAGTTACATTTGAAACATATTGACCCAAAGCCTACAGATTAATAGCTTCACAAAATCATTTAATCACACTGGCCTGAGAAATTCCTGCTTCACAAGCATGTATATAGAATGCATAAATGAACAGGAGAGTACAGCTAGGATAAAAACAATGACCCCACCATTTTAATAACTTTTTCCCAGCATATACTATAAGTCCTGGCAGTGTGTGCTGACAAAACCTTGGAGGACCTATATGTAAATATATTCATACATCTACCTCCACCCCAATCAGCATTCCCAGCGGTGCCTAGGAAATGACTTGTTTTAGTTCACATTTTTTATATGAAAAATAAGAAGTCCCCAGCAATAACTCAATCCAGAAATAATCTCTCTCTCAGAAGTGACCATTTCAAAGATAATAAAATATAAAAAGTCAGTTTCATTTGAAGAAATTATCAAGAGTTAATTTTACTTTTATAAATTAATTGATTTATTGATTTATTTATTTATTTTTAAGGAGAAGACACAGAACTTCAAACCAAGAATCCGTGAAGGTAGTTGGTGAGAAGTGATAGGGGAACACTCGAATAAGCCCAGTGTTTGAGGTTAGTAGACATAATTTCAGATAGACATGGCTAGATACAGCAGCTGAGGTTCATTTGTTTTAAGAGACGTAACTACCAGGGTCAGTAAGTGAAACACAGAAGGTGCATTTAGCACCATTAGATTTAGAGAAACATTTAACCTGGCTTCTGTGTTAAGGATTGGAGATGCACCCTGCAGTGTGGGAAGAAGGTGCTCTGTGTTTTAGCTCAGAATCAGGTTAAAGATGCCCAGGTTGATTTCAGGTGGCTGGGTACATTGTGCAGACATGCCATATGTCAGGTATTTATATGACATTGCTCAGTGGCACACAGAAATAACAGCTAAACTTAAAGAAGCAGTAGTGTGCTTCTTATCAGTTAGCTCTGCCCATAGCTGATTAGCCATTTTCTTATCATCACTGGTCTACCACTCCCTCATGCAACGACAGCTGGAGGATCTCTGAATGTTGCCTTGCGAGTGACCTACCTATGAGACGTAAGATAAGCAACAGACTGTTTAAATTGTGGAGCCTTACAAAAAAATATCAGTCAGCTGAGAGGGCTGTTGTTCAAGATACAGCTTGTGTATAGCTATGTATGAATGATTTGGACAACTAGATGGAAAACACAAAATAAGAGTTAGCTTTTGTGTAAACAGGTGAATTCTTCATTCTGAGTGAAATTAGGCAAATTTATAGCAGGACGTAGCATGTTACAGAAACTCTTTTTTTTACCCTCTCATTCTGATGGGATGTTTAGCCCCATCTGAGATGACAGAGAGCAGTGCAGCTGGCTGTGCAACTTTAAAGGTCTTTGAAACCATCCTTTTAGTCATCCATCTGTTGAAGGCAGGATCATTTTGATAAAGAAAGCTCATCAGCAATAAGGTTGTTCTGTCCTTGTAACTTTTCCCAGAAAAGTTTTCGGAGCTCTAAACAGAATATTTTGGGCATCTTAGGACAATTATACTTCTGAAAAATTCTAGGCACTCAGAGTTATCTTCATCTATATGACTAGAAATTATTTCAATCGTCTCAGGAATCATCTTGCCTTACATTTATGTCATAATGGAGACAAAAATAACTTTCATGTGACATGGTCCAAAAGCCACTCAAAGAGATATTTAGAATTATCATCCAGCTTCATCTGCACTTTCAAAGATCTTTCTCTTTAGCCTAGTGATAATAAATGTCATGTATCTTTCACACTCATGTCAGAAAAGAAAAAGCATCTCTGCAGCAGGCTTAACATTCTTTCATCCCTTAAAAATGATGGACAACCTCAGCAGGAGATTACAGTGTCAATGACTGAGACGTTAATCCATGTAACTTTTTAAAAACTTCTTTTAAAACCTGTACAACCTGCTCTCACAAAGACCAAAACCCTCGGTAGGCAAGTGTTTTTTTTGTTTTTTTTTTTTAATTTTTTTTCACAGTAGCAGCCATCTGTTACTATTACCAGCTGCTACCAGGTACAGAATTCTCAGCAGTTTTGTGGTGATAGAGATAATGCTCTTTAGAAACTACTGCAAATGTTAAATGTTAAGTAGTGTAGCAATAACCTGACTGCTTTGATCATATCAGTCACTTATACCCCAAAATCTGCCACAAATCACTCATCAAGGATTCAAACTCTGAATGTTATGTTAAAAAAATTGAAACAAAAGATTTTCCTTGTCTGTTGCCATGCTATTAATGCAGGAAATACTGGGGACAGAACAGGAAGGACCACCCGGCATGACTTTGTCTTATGCCCTGTCCCAAAGAAGGAATCAGGAAAGAAAAAAAAAAAAAAAAAAAAAAAAAGCATTTTCACGGAATTTGGAAAATTATTTCTGAAATGTCCATTTGGATATTGAAACCTTTTCAGACTACTAGATCTATTATTGCAAAAGCTAAAAGAAGACAACATAATTTTAAACCTGTTGTGTCAATTGGCAAGACTGTATTAGGATAATGAAAGCTGCCAGTGATACTCCGTCTATCTTAGCACACAGAAACACAGATGATTGAGAATATTTACTAGTAATTTGTATCTACAGTGGTCCTGCAATCATTTAGCATTGCCTCGATCAGCTAGTCAGGAGACTGCAGAGTCGTATTCACTTGTATAACGTTCATATCAGATTCTCTGGAATATCATTTCATTTCATTTCATTATATTTCCTGCTTTACAGGCCCAGCTACATCTGTGAGGAATGCTCTGGGTCATTAAATCCCTTCAACAGGGAGTGCTATAGTGCAAGTCTACAATACAGATGGTCAGAGGTTTGGCGTCGCTGCAGAAGACTCAGGCATGTTCAAGCCCTGCAGCTCTTCCCTTTTGGAGCTCAGACCAGCATAGGTGTTCAAGAACCCACAAAAGTTTGATTGTTTCATAGCTAAAAAAAAAAAAAAAAAAAACTTTTAATCCAAAAAACATAACCCAGACAAGGTGTTTAACACAACACTCTACAGGTACATGTTTCACTTGAAACTAAGGATATGATAGTATCTTCTGCTAGGAGTGCAGTCAGTATGTGCCATGCTACCCTCTTTCTCCTTCTCTCCCTCTTCTTCAAGCATCTTACTTTAACCATTTTTAAGTTCATGAATCTGTTCTATCTTTTCAGCTTGTTATGGAGCGGATATCCACAAAATCTCCCAAGAGCCTGGTGGCTGGACTGGAAAACTCGCTTCACTGAGGCAAAATTTCCAAGTCATTGCATTTAGAGTGGTGGCATAGAGCGCAACTTGAAAATCCTGTCCACTTTCCTGTCGGCACACTGTTTATATTTCCCAGCATTAATCCCTTGAATCCACAGAGCAAACCATGTAATAACACATGGACGAGCATGCAGCAATCATAGAATCATATAGCCACATCATCCACCTCCTTCTCACCGAGAGCCACAAAACGGAGATGCTCAGTCTGGCTGCGGATGCTACCTTCTGTCTGCCAGTTGGGAAGGCTGTCAAAAGAATGTGTGTCAGAGTACCAGAAAAGCAAGAAATTGCAAAGCAGAAATGACACTGATTTGGCTAGGCACTGCTCAATAACTAAAAAAGTCAGTGTTCTTTATAATTTTACCTTATCAATAAATCTCTTGTCCCTAGTGATACACTGTCAGCAAATGAGATCCATAGAATTTCCTTTCAGCTCCTTGATACCACATCTTATTTCCAGGTTCATCGGCTAAGAGATCCCGAGGTTTGTTTTCTTTCCCTCCGTCACTTTGACTGAAGCTGAGTGCTCATTATATGCCCATTATATTCCCATTGTTATTTCCCTTCCCTGGGGAAGCAGTGGGTTTGTAAATAGATGCAGCTTTCCTGCTATTATGATATGCTATTCTGTAGTATAAGTTACCATCAGTTGCAGGCACCGGCTTTTGCTTAGAATTTCAGAAACTATATCTGCCCTGCCCTGCTTCAGTTTGCATGCAAAGAAATACAGAAAACACTTACCTCACTCTCGTCTTTCTAAAGGAATAAATTGCCCCTCTCTGAACAGCTGCCTATTACAGGCAGCGTCTTGCCCTCCACCTGCCCTCAGTGACCTGATCTCTGCTTAGTGCTGTGATTCAGCTACAATTCATTAAGTACTCAGGAATTACACTGGAAAATGCAATCCTCGCCTGTCTGAGACTCCAGTGACAGCTTACCTCTGGCACTGCCACTTTCCCCAAGGCATACCCGACCAAACACAATATCTAGATTCATTCATTCATAGTGTCCCCAAGAAAATACCATGTCTCACATTCGATGCACCTAAAAGGAACAGATCTGTTCCTCCAGCAGTTGCCAGGAACACAAACTGTTTCAAAAGCAGTTGGTTTTTTTTTGTTTTGTTTTGTTTTGTTTTGTTTTATTTTGCCATTTGACAACACTGATTCAGCAGTTTCCTGTCTGCTCTTCTCAAATATCTGGTTTTGTCTTGATTTCTGAGCCTTCTTTCCTCTCATTGCATCAGTTATGCCTCTCCTTAATTTCTGTCCCCCTTTTTCCTTTCATTTGCTGATACCTTAAAAAAAAAATCAGCATAACAAACATTGCTTTTCTAACAAACAGAGCTCACTAGAGTATTCCAACAACTAGAATGGAGCAGAAAGTGTGAGTTTGTCAAGCCCAAATTCATTTGTTACAAACATCTGACAAACTTTTCTGGAAATAGTGTTATTCTCACAGAATACATGGTGATTTCTTGCATATGCTCCCAGGAAAGACCTTGCAGCGATGGGTGTCCTCCAGGTGACCACATCTGTCCTGAAGCTGGATTTCCAGGGAGCTGGAGGTATTTGGATGGAGCAAGTGACGACTTCAACATCCATTTTGCTGTTAGTCTTAGTAAGGAAGTTAACGAAAATAGTCCCAGCTCACGACCAGAGTTCCTCTGTGCTACGATATAACATAATTAGTTGATTATAACAAATTACATTAGTTCTAACCAGATTTGCTCTTCAATCTAGGCAACTTCCTTGTTATATTACCTCTTTTTTCCTTGCTCTTAAAAGGGTCTGGACAAAAATAGATACATAAGAAAGAAAAGATTAAAATTAAGCTTCTAAATAATATTTACACTGCTGCTAAACACTTTTTTATGTTTTTTCCTTTTTGCTCATGAATTTTAACTGCTTATCATTTTAAAAATAATATTGATAGATGTTTACCCCTGTAGAACTTGTTCAAAAACTCTAATACACATTCAGAGAATAGCATTTTTCCTTACTTTCCTCACAATGAAACTAGAACTATTACTTGTAGCTGAGTCTGCAGCTAATCGTAAACATCTTTGCCTGACTTCAAGACAGAAAGACTTTTTCACAGTAAAATTTGAGAATACTCTTTAACATGTTCTGTATTTTTACATTTAGTATTCCATGTACATGAGACCAAAACAATAAATACAATTCCTTCTTCAGGTATCTTCCGATCTGATACCTATAAAAAGAGATTCAGCTGATCATTTAACCTGCTTTCTCCTCCTTTCTAAAGCCATCAAATAATTTACAACAGAAAATATACTCTGATGTACTCCTGTTTGCACGTTTGCACTTCTACCATTCTCATCATTTTTGATTAATAGCTTGTATAAAGACATCTACCTCTATGATCAGCCACAAGTTCTCAATCTATTGTATTGTTTCCAATATCATACTTGCTTGTGCATTTTGATTCAGCTTGCAAATAGCTACACAATGTAGGAGAAGAAAGTATGGAGTACACATCTCTTTCATAAACTACTTAAAAGCTCAGAATTCTTTCTCACCACATAATAAAAAGAACACTTATTGCTGCCATCGATGCCCTTTTCAGAGAGGAGGGAAATTTTGTGAATTCATAGAAAGAAAGATCTTTCTTTATGATGACATAGTTTATTGTTCTCAGAACTCACCAACAAAAAGTGAAGGATGTCCTGAATCTTATGGAAGGGCCAGAAAAAATATTTTCTGTCTCCTCTGTCTTTCATATTTTCCAGATAGGAAATATAAACCTCTTAAGCAACCATGCAGCCAGGAATTAGGTGCCTTTTTTTTTTTTTTTTTTTCAGAGAAGAGAAGAATATACTCACTAACTGTGGATGGTATTTTTTGATGTGTTAGCTGCCTCAGTTGCTGAGCAAAGGCACTGAGAACTGCTTATGTCAGTGTGGTTNAGAAGAGAAGCAGCGTTGTTTGTTGGGTGATGATGAAAATTTAAATGCAATTAATTCACTCAGTCTAGAACCAGGGCCAGTATAATTAAGTATCCATTTGCCCTGGGGATTTTTCCTACTACACAGGTAATTTTTTTGACCTATATACCATGCAGATCTGTAAAGATTTATGTTTAATATCTGAATAATTTTTAGTATCAGTACACTGAACAGAGAAAACATATAGTCTGTATGTTACAGAAGATATGTAAGATGTGTGCTTTCTTAGAAAACTAAAGTCGCTTTTATTAGTGGTTCTGACAATGCATTATGAATGTCAGTGTCTAATATTGAAAATATGCTATAAATCAAAATATTTCTGCTTTTTCTTCTTTGCTACTAAATTCATCTTTAGTGATCTATTGCCAAGGGATGGATGACATTGCTAGAAACAGAAGGAAAATCGCTCTGCAACAAAGAATTTTTCTCTCTGGTAGGTGAGAAATCTATTTACATTTTCACTCTGTAAATCATATAATTCTATACCCTAGCCAGAAGCTGGGTGCCATAAAATAATCTCTAGCCACAAATGCCAAACAAATACTACAGTTTTATAGCAGCATCTCATTATTTCATGACCATCCCCACGCAAATATATGTCCAGTAGAACCAGAATATCATCAAATCCAGAATTAATCAGCAAAAAGACAGAAATTCCTTACTCTAGATAGTGACACTTATCACTTGTAATGAAGACTCATGCCCCATCATAACATTTCAGCAATATCTAAGCTGAATTAAGTAGAAAATCTGTGGAGAACAAGTTTGTGCCAAGCCACTGTTAAGTTTTCACTGCATAAATTTTCACTAAAATATATAATAATTGATAGACATTATCTTAGTAGGGTTCCATCCAAAACAATATTTATTACAGATGAGAAGTAACTGCCTGCTGAGAATATTATATTTTACTTGGGGATAATCAAGCACTATTATCTGATAATTTAAGTGAATATAATTTTTATTTTTACATGATGATATTTAGATGAAAAGCTTTTTGCAATTGGTAATGAAATAAAGCCTCAATAATTTGTAAGTTAGTTACCATAGATACACTCATTAGCAAGTAACTGGCTTATAGAACTTTTTTTTTTTTTTTTTTTTTTAGGAAAATGCCTATCCCTGTGCTATCAAACTGTAAGGGCTGACACATCTAACCTTCCAACTAACAATCATATACAGCCTTCTCACCTGAAAATTTTTTTGGTATTGACAAATACCAAGGGAAAATTTATCAGATCAGATCAGATCAGATCAGATCTCCCTCCTACCCTCCTTTTTCAAATTAGCCACAAACAGTTCTTGGTAAGCAGAAACTAGATTGTTATGGTAGTAACCATGGTATAGGCAGCATCATAAATGATGAATAATAGATGGATAAATAATGTTTATGAGTTTATTACTCTAACCACTGGAAGGATCTAACAGTAATTCATGTAAGATCTTCTGCATTTACAGCATTCTGAACAGAGATTTAAAGGAGGAAATCATAATTGCATTTCATAATTGCATCAAGTTACTGAAATTAAATGCAGGAGGGAAAGGAATTTCTATGAAATGTTTACAAAGCTAACAAGAACCAAAGGGAGAATATTACTGAGCTTTAGGGAAAAAAAAAAAAGTGGGTAGATATTATCAGAAAATTCTTTTCAGTTTAAGTATCTGCATCCAGAAATACTTAGCACAATTCTCTATTTAAAGAAAACAGGTCAACTTAATAGATCATAGCTCTAATTAACTAACACAAATAAAACTGATCATTCTATTACAGAAATAAATAAGTTTTCAATATCATTTCAATTTACTTTGGAAAATGTTGCTCAGCTTTGCTTCTGACTTAAAAATTCAGGAGCCAAGAAAATGGTATATTTGAACAACTGGGACCAAACTGACTTGTGAATAGTATTGTCAGAAAATGCAGCTTCTAAGAAACTCACATCATAGCAAAAAGGATAAGTTTTGACTCCCATTAATTTATACTCAAGAGGATTTGATTTTTTCACAAAACACTAAAGGCCATTAGATTTCTTATTTCAGACTGTAGGACTAAAAGTTAGTCCTAGACATTCACTTCTACTTAAGGATTATTATTTATTGCAGCCTGGTTCTTTGGCTAATGTTAACTCTACTTCTATAGATATGAATGACTTCTTCATTAATTAATATTGCCAGATAATTTTAAGCAGCTGTTCTACTTAATTCATGAAGGATTGTGATTACATGCAGAGCTAGTGAGTTACTTATGCATACAAGGTTTTGATTAAACACCTTTTTGTTAGCATCAGCATTTGTTGTCCCATGGCCATGATGTTTAATAATCTTCTGTATCTGATGTTGACTCTGCTGGACACCAATACCTGATTTTTGTGTTGTTAACCTAGTGGAGCAGAAGCTGCTTGCACTATTTATTATTTTACATGGAAGGATTTTTTTTAAGGTCTATCAAGGGTTCCCAAAGCTTTGGAGAGTTAATTGAAAAAATGTTCTTTATAACTATAAACAAATGCTCAGAACATATTCTTTGACCTTACTTTCCAAAGTGTGTGTTGGCATCAACACAACTAGGTCTTGATGCAGCAGTTTTTAGAACAGCAGAAGTGATAACAGCAGGAGCTTTAGCATGAACAGACTGTGACGGGTCAGTTCCCTCACTCTGTGAAGCCAGTACTTCTCTGGCTCCAATATTCAAGGGGTAGGCAATTTTAAAATGATGATCTCCCTAAGACCTTCTAAATATGCAATAAAATTAAAGGATTTCTAAACCAGCCTACTGAGAAAAGTGTTACTATTTGGTATTTCATTGGAAGTGAAAAACAAGAGATTTCTCAGTCCCTCTTTAAAATACTTTTGGAAGCATGGCCACAGTTTGTCCACTTTTGGAGCAGCTGCCACTGTGGAACATCATATTTTGAGTTGGGTTTATGATGAATAGAAAACCACTAATCCATCCACTTGGATTCATGCAGTGTAACTGTATGGAAACAAGAAGCCTTTTTCCTTCATAAATGTGTTGTTTTATATAAGTGTTCAAACTGAAAATCAAGGAGAGATGGAGAAAGATTCATTTTCTACCCATTTCTTCTGTTTGGCTTGGGCTGAACTGGTAACCTACAAAAAATTGCATAGCAAGTAAGAGAAGTAACTTCACTGCTTATGAATGTTGTTGATACTGGTTCAATTAAATCAGATACATTATTTAATTTTCATATAACATAAGTAGACTATCTGTTACAGTAAACCAAATAACATATTTACATTCTACATATTATATGGAAAACAATATACTAAATTTTTAATAGCATTAATAATTCTCGATGATTAATCTAGTTTCAAAAAGAAGCTGAAATATCACCAGCCCCTTCTTCCATGTCTCATAAATATTTCCCTGTGTACAGCAGAGGAAGACAGCAGTGTGTGAATCAGAGGAAGAGTAGGCAAATAAAAGTGATATATACCCCGTCTCCTTGTCTAGCCCTGCAGACTTAACTGAGAAAAGATAATAAATGTTAGACATTATGTCCATTAAGGATCAGCCCTTGTGAAAGCTACTGTGACACCTCCGCGCAGTTGCCATGGTGCAAACTGGCTGCTTAGATGTTGCTATGGTGGAAACTGGATGTGTAGATGGCATGAGCTACTCAAGCAGCAATTGAATGTGAATGTTGGTAGCAGGCATGGGAATCTCCATGAGGAAAGAGTCATAGTTCTAAATACTCAATCAAACCGTTTCCCATGATTTCTTCCGCTGTAGCAAATATTCTTTATAGACTAATTGTGATTGATGAGCATTGTTTACTGAAATCTGAAAGAGCAGGATTCCCTTAGTGAGTTTCTAATTATTTTTCCTGGCATTCTGTAGATCTTTTTTCTTTTTTTTTTTTTTCTGCAAGAATTTAATTTTCATTCCTGCAAAAAAGAACTAAAAATAGCTAAATCTAGAAAAGAATAACCTCTATAAAAGTTACAGAACTTTTATACAGAATATTTTTTCTTTTGCTTTAAATTAATGCATTAAAATTAATTTCTTTGTCCTAATCTTTTTTCCATTTTTTCCTTCTACTTTCACTTGCTCCAGAGTATGATTCCTCCATAAATTAAAATATAGTCTTGGGTAGGCTGCAGACGATAGTTAATTTCTTATCCATCTCATGATAAACAAGCTTCTGGAAAGCTGTTCCAGAAGTTGCTAATGACATTTATTGAGATGCATGTTTTATAAATGAAAGACAATTTATTTGCTTAAATCTACCATCAGGGTTATTTTTCACTTTTGCAAATGACTAATGGCACTGGATAATAGCCATCTGATTGGCGTCAGTCTTTTAAAGACTGCAAAGACCTTTGATTTAGCTAATCATGTTATGGTGGGGAGATTACATTCATGCCCTAGATTGCTTCCAAACTAAACAACTGGAAAACATTTGGAGTTTTTTTTTTTCTTTGTTTAGCTATGAAAGCAGTCCTCCTGAGTCTCATGTTCCACAGTTTACATGTAAACTTCATTTTTAAAACCACTCAGTAAAGTCAAACAATGTTTTACTTGATACATTATAGCACTTGAGTAAAAGAACTGCAGGAAAGTCAAAGAGTCAAAAGAATATAGTATGTATTATTGTACAAAATGCCTGCATTTAGCTACAGTTAAACAAATGGTCCAGTTTTGCTGTGTCTTCATTTTGACTGCTTCTTTGTGCTCTGGAAAAAAAAAAAAAAAAAAAAAAAAAAAAAAAAGTAAATATATATGTATAAAATGACAGGAGAGAAAAGGAAGAGATTTGAGCTAAGAATTAATAATATTTGCCTCGGTATCTATTTATGATAATACATGTCTTTTCCTTCTTTATGGCTATGTATGTTCACACACAAGGAAAACATCTTAGGATAGCAATGCTGCCTTGCTTTGCTTAGAATGGAGAGAATGAAATGGAGTGAGACTCCCTCCAACAAGAAAAAATAACTGAGGATTCTGTTACTTTTATGGTCTCATTATTTTGGCTCTCTAAAGATAAAGAGAGGCCCCTCTGTACAGGCCAGCCACATGAAGACCTTTGCATAACTAATGGACAAAGAACAGGACGAAACCAGCAGTCAGTTTATGAAGAAACCTGTGAGATTATATTTACAAGCTATAAAGCTTACAAGCTTAGAGGCAGACATCCTTCTTTACTTGCTCTTTATTTTTTGTATTTAGAAGGCGCTTTGGAAATGCATTATACGTTGTACTGTACTATTGCCAATGGCTGATTTGTGATATTGTATTGAGCTTGTTTGCCTTTAGGATACAAACCCTCTGAAGCACTGATCTGAATGTTTGGCACAGTTCAGCTATTGTAAAAGCTTCATGTTCAGGTAACAATAAAGTTATAACAAAATAATGTGCTAGTTTACTTCTAACAGTGTGCTCCAGACTGACTCAATAAAAAATGTCCATCTTCAAGTGAAAAATACAATAATATACACACCGAACATGTAGTAATATGAGATTATTTAAACTTTGATTTCAGACTTTTCTAGGTTACTGAAATACAATTTTAAGAGAGATTTTTCTTAAAGGTGTGGTGATAATATTTCCGTTAAATCACCTGGATATATTCAATTTGTGCTGAAGAAATTCCAGGACTGTAAATCAGAATATTCTTAGCACTAGGAAAGTGTTTCTCTTGCCTAAATGAGTGAGGGCCAAAGGCTGTGGTTTTTCATTACTTTCTGATGGTCCATTAAGCAGCTATTCCATCTACGACGAAGAAGTGTTGCAGTTCGACTCAAAATTATAGGCGTCATGCAGAAATCAGAGTGAAGTTCTTTGGTCTCTATCATACTGGGGATCAAACTAGAGAAATATGGTTGATCTTTTGTCCTGGACACTCCTGAGGAGCAGCGAGATGTGACGAGAGAGTTTGATAGTCACAACTCTATAAATTAAAGCCATCTAGCAATTATCAGTCCATACCACATATAATATGGCTTATCTTTCATTTTTACCCAATTTTCCACCTATTTGGAAATAGGTGCTCTTAACCCCTCACCTCCCTCTCCTCCAGCACTTCTAGTGTCTTGCCCTCTGCTTTTTCTCTCCTTGCTAGGCTATGCCCAGATCACTACTAACTATTAGACTCCGTCTGAGGTACTTAATATAGGAGCTTGGGCTCCATTTCTAGTCAAGAGAAAGTCCCCTTGTTGAGCGTATTCTTCTCAATGTGCCTTCTCTTTCCACAGTCTGTGACACCTGCGATGACCACATGTTGGCAACTCAGGAAGAATCACACAGTTTGGAAGTACAAGCCCAAGGTCTGTCACTCCATGACTGTACCCCATAATGTTAATAGCACCTACTCTAAGTCCTTTTCCGTGATTTATCATGGATGAGAAGCACATTTGGAAACTTATACACAGGAAACCTGTTGCAATATCTCCCTGTTCAGCTTATATATGCACCAATAATATCAATATCAGAATGCCAATATCCTCCTCAGTCCTACTTGCCGTCACTGACAGCTTCTGGCAGTCCCCATCCCAGACAGTGTTGCCCTACACTCTGCTCCCTCAAGGAATCAAATCCTTGAGGTAGGTAGATCCAAAACATCTTGTTAGAGTCAAGTTCCTTTGTCTTTGTATTTGCCGGTGTAATATTCTGGCCCTTGTGACTCTAATATCTCTGTTCTCATTCACAATTTGATTCAGCAGATTCTAAGTGTTACAAACATAGAAATAACATGCCTGTAGTGGACACAGTAATATACATTGGTGATCTCACACATTTTCAGTTCATGTTTGCTGTATTTCAGATGACCCTGCTGTCTAAACTGAGTTCTTCTCTAAAGGATCCACACTTTAATAAGACCTGGATCATTTCCATTAGCAAGAAAAGTAGGAGATGTTCGATCTTGAGAACGCACAGTATATCTGGTGGTCTTGATGTGAGATCTACAGCCTTTTTATCCTCTCCACAACTTCTCCCCACCACATAAATCTGCACAATAAGATAAAAGATATTCCCCACTCCTTTGAAAACAAGATTTATTTCTTTCTGTCTAGAATATATGCAAGCAACTCACTGTTTCCTTTCTGTCTAGAATATATGCAACTCACTGTTTCCTTCCCAGAAATGACTCTTCAACAAAAAGACAGAAAAAAAACCCCTCCATTTAGAGGACAAACTAAAATTTCTATTAAAAACACAGATATTTTCTATATCAGTCTTTCTGTCTGTGTAAGTCTTGTATCTCACATAGCATGAATTCTCATTCCAGTCATGCACTAAGTAATGTGACTCACATCTGTCACATATATTTTTTCCTCCCATCCCCAATCCTTCCAGGTACATCACTCTAAAAAACAAAACAAATCTTATAGTATCACAAAGAATACAGAGTTATAATGTATAAATTAACCCCTTTTGGCTGACAATGCATATCATAGGAAGATTTGCAAATGTATGTCATTTTTGCCTGAATTTCCATCATGCATGTTGTCAAAATAGAAATAGCTTTCTAAAAAAAACTCAGAATTTGCAACTTTAGTTTAAATAACCTAACTGAGCACTAGTGTGCCAGAAATACTATATCTGACATCTAGTCCAATATCTGTTTCCATTTCATAATTCCTATTGAGTAACATCTAAAGAGACATTGCGGGATAATATTTCATAGGTGAATATCAGTAGCATGTTCAAAGTCCTTTGTTTCTTTCATCATAAACCATTTAAAAGGGAAAAAAAAAGTCAAATATTATGAATTCTGTTCAAATCTCATTGACTTTGAAGCCCATTTATCCATATCTTAGTTAACAATGTATTGCACTACATCTGTCTGCTTAGAAGGACTGGGAAAACCTATCGCTTGCCTGTGTCCTTAAGATGCAAAAAGGGGATGATTCACATGAGCAGACTTTTAAGAAATTTTAAATTAAAGTCTAGAGAAAATTCTAAAATGATACATGTAAGGGTTGGTATAGAGACATAATTTCTCATAGGGATCAGATTTTTCAGCCAAATGACGTCGCAGTGCTCTCTGCCCTAAAGTCGGAGCACAACTTCACCATGAAGGAAAAAAAATAAACCCCACAGAATTTCCATTTCAGGGTCTGACATAAGGTGCTGTCAAGCACAGAGCTCACTACTGTGACAATGGCAGCTGTTCCCTTTGGCAAAAAAACATCTGGGAAAATCATACAAGATGAGAGTTGTTATCTTTCTCACACACCATGATCTGGATGGAACAATGCCCAAAACATTAGCCATGCGGCTGAACAAAGATTCCGGAGGCAGTAGTAAGCAGGGAAAACTTTAAGTCTTCTCTTTTTTTTTTTTTTTTCTCAATTTGTACTTATCAAATGGAAAAGGCTGACAAGCTGGGAAGCAAAAATATAATTGGTATGAGGAAAGAAAGGATCTCCTCAGTATATGTTGCGAGCACACAAATGTACTCAGCTTCCAGACCAAGGTCACCTAAAGGCCTAAGGAAGTGACATAGATCTCTGGAAGGGGGTTCACTTTATGCAGGCAACCTGTTCTCTCTGATCCAGCCTGTAGAAACAACATCAACCAGTGCTGGGCCTGCAACAGTCATTCTTTTACAAGCAAATATACTCTTTGTGTAAGACAGGCTGTTCTGCACACTGAATGAAATCCCTGAGGGAGCTCAGCAGTGTGAGTACAGGTTAGCCCACACCTTAAAGAGACCCAGAGATCACTCTGATGGAAATGACATTAAAGATGAAGGAGTTGTTCAGTTTCCATACCAATTATTTTTTCTGCTCTTCTATTAGACCGAGATCCTCAACACATTTATCATTAGTAGCCAGCACAGATCTACAGTTTTCAGTCATTATCAACAGATCTGATTTGAAGAAGTGAAATAAAGGTGAAAAGGGCCAATCACTATATTCTAATTTTAAGATATTCATTGTCCCAGATGAAATATCCTCTCTTTTGACTGCAACAAAGTTAGAATTTTCATATTACTACTCTTCAACTAGGCAAATAATGAATTGCCTGAACTGACAAATCCTCAAGTGAGCACCTTTTTAATTTATTGTTTTTACCGGGATGCCAAACGGTGTTTCCCATAAGTGCATATCGTCCATGACAAAGTTTAATGAAAATGTTAAAAAGGCATCGACACAGTTCCTTCCAAAATAGCATCTCTTCTCCTTCCCCGTCTCCTCTCCTGCCCCTGCATCAGCGGCAGAATTGCAGCAGTGCAGGCATTTATGAACTGTATCCTTTTGAAAAGCAACCCAGCCAACTCAGATGCCCACTCTGGCTCCCAGTACATCCTGCATTGCACAAGGAGAAACATTGGGCAAAAGAGCCTCCAAGAGATGTGCAACTTCTATTGGCACCTTTATTTTGCGTATTCTTGCTCTTTTTGGTGTGTATGTGTGTCAGAAGATCAATACAATTACATATAGTGCACATAAAACAAAATCATGATGACAGATAACTTGATATTAATAAAGCCAATAAGAATGTAGATATGCATCAATCAACCTATTATTAATACATAAAAGATTTGCAATGAGTGCTAAAGTCAGAATAGGCTCCATTTTTCATGTTTGATATGAATTCTATTGAGTAGAAATGTGAAATGCATGAATATTAACAATTACATATCAATCTTTGCAATTAACAATTAAGGTGCTAGCAGTTAAAATGTTCAGGAAAAGACAGTATCAAGAATAGTTTTTTGACCTTGTAAGTCTTTTTGTTCAACTTGAAAACCTTGCCCCTGTCAGGCTGCTATGGATCTGCAAGCAGAAAGAGCTTTAAATAGGAGGCAACCAAATGGTGCAGCACTGCAAAGATCAAAGCAGCCCAACTCTCCATTATTCAGTTTATAAAGTACATGAGTTTTTGAATTTAAGAAGCCTTAGCTTTGTGGCAAAAAAGAAAAAAAAAAAAGAATCTATAAAGAACCATTAAATAGAACTTTATAAATCATCACTGAGCACAGTAATTGTAAAAAGACTGAGAAATACTCCTAGCGTTATCAGTGCTTGTTATGATCCCAAAATTTTAATTGTATGGTCCTCTTTAGAAACTAAACAGAAAATTGACTGCTCTGGAAAAATGGTTACTAAAGTTTAAACCAAATCTACAATTTCAAATGGAAAAATAAATATAACCTGTCAATCATCCTAAGCATAACCTATAGTTGTTGTAATATTCAAAATTAAAATAATCAGAGAAGAACAGGACAGAGATATTACAAGCACTGAGTCAATTTCAAACATAGTATATATGTAAACTGTCCAATGCAGTGTTTAGAGATTTCCAGAGCTAGTCATGTAGAAATTTTGGAAGAGGACTACTTTCAGAAGCCCAGGACTCTGCACAGGCTGAACACTTTGACTTACCCTACCTAATAAATAACTAGCTTATAATAAAAGTAGAGAGAGCACAAACATATCATACACATTAGCAGCTGTATTCTCGTAACTTACTTTCTGACAATTATTATTATATTATGCTTTGGGAAAGTCAGTGCAATTTGAAACTAATGAATAACACAACTTGAATAAGGTGATCAGAAACAAGTTCTGCATGGTTTCCCAAAAGTTATATTCTCAAACTTTTATCACAGAATGGAAACCAGGTCATCTGTATGTCAGTCTTTGAAGAATAACATGAGAGTTACTTGTATACATATGCTGGATTTATTATACAGAAAATCAGATCCAGAAATAATATCTTTGAATAAAAAAGCTGGAATTGCCTTTTATAACTATATATAGCATTCTGCACCAAGGAAGTAACTAAACCACGAAGTTTTCCTACAGTCTTGCTGGTGCTATCAGTTCTTTATAAATGAAGATAAGCAACAAAGCAACAGTTTGTTGGAAGAAGCAAACACAGGAATATCATTTTCCATAATACTATTTCCCATAATACAAAACAGAATCAGATTCCTCATTTAGTTATTGTTTGTTTTTGCAAGAATGTGAAGACAAAAAAAAAAAAGTCATGAACTAACTTGAACACAGCAAACACGGATCACTGTAACTCTGAAATACTGAGAAATCTCCAGCCGTCAAGATCAATGAGATAACAAGGTTAAAGGAAAGAAGAGATACTTCAAATTCATAGCCAGATTTAACTTTCACAAAATTTCTATTGACCATAAATTACTTATAATCTGCCCACCAGTGTATGCAGCATTTATCTGAGGAATAAAAAGAGTTGCCATCCTTAATAAACTATCCCATGATCCCTTCCAATTTATTTCCACAGTGCTGACTGTGTTTACCGCACTGAAAATCATTCCACATTAAAGGCCTCATCTGGCGAAAACTTAGCAAGGGCTTTGACAAAATACATACGACAAGCTCTGTAAAATATTTCTCAAGTCTTTCCCCCTGCTGCATAGAAAAGTAAAATAAAAAGGAGGGAGCAACCAGTTACTTTATTAAATGAAACAAAAGAAAATGACCTAATATAGTGTTTATTGTACTCCAGCATTTTTGTCATTTTCAGAGCCTGCAGAAGATACAAGTAATCCCAAGCTGAAGTGTACAGATCTCAAAGTTTTCATTTCATATGTGTTTGTATTTGTGAAACAAGCCCTAAGATTCAAAATAAAACTCATCCTGACCCAGAAGTCGAACGTGACTTTTTTTTTTTTTTTTTTTCCTCTTGATTTCAATGTTGTAAGATGTAAGGAATTTGTCTGGTCAAATACAGGCTTGGAAAATTTAGATTTTGAAATCTAAGATGGACACATTTACAATGGAGAAAATAAGAAAAAGTAAACAGCGTTTCATCCAAAATTTACAAATAATTCAGATGTCAAGCTTAGAATTAGACATCTGAGTGATAGCTAGGTAAAGTTAAATAAAATACATCCTTCCCAAGATGATGTCACCTACCTAATGGAAGGATAAAGCAGGTTGTACATAGAACTAATCAAATCGGTGGAAATTCTTTATACAACAAAATTAAACCTATTTAAAAAAATTCTTACTCTGTTCATACATGACTTTCTAAAGCTGTATTTTCAGAGATATTTCAATGTCCCAGAAGTTCCCAAAGACAACTTCTTTCCAGCTTAATATTTAGCAATTTCATGTGTTTGAAATTTCATCAGCAATATTGCCAAAGCAGGCATCTTTCACAGTCATAGTGCATAACAAATGGAAAGAGTTTCCAAGTTTCCAAACGTGACTCAGGTATGAATTGCACCTCACCAGAAAAGTTGGGCCTTTAAATTTTTTCATTTGTTTTAGTAGTTCAAAAGACTTTCTAAGATTAGATTACCTGGGAAACTATATATATTATGTATTTAATTGTCTTTCAATAAACCTTTCCATCTGGAAACAGGAAAGTCATTTAATTCCCAGGCACCATCAAAAGCTTCCCAAACTATCAGGGGTAAACACATTACAAGAGCTACTAAGGTAACACAGAGATACTCATCTCAAGGAGTGATTTGGCCCAGTTAAAATCTAAACCACCTCTTTGAGTTGTTTATAGCAGGGAAACTAGAGCAACTAAACTCCTGAAAACAGACCAGCCTAAAGGTAGAGAGATAAATCCAGTCTCAGAAGTCAGTTTTGAAATAAATGTTATGATTATAAAGTGATCTATCACTGAAAAATGAAGGATACTTGTTGTTGTGCATAGAAAACTTTATCTATTATTCTCTTCTGAAAATCTTATAAAAGTAGAGTAGTATTAACAAGATCAAAAGAAATGTGCATATTTCTATTAAGCAAGAGACATCAGAAAAAAACCTTAATAATCATTCTGTGTGATGGATGAATTTTATAATAGTTGAAACAAGTTTGTTATGGTACTGAAAAAAATTATTGCATCATTAGGTTATACAAGATAATAACTTACTCTACAAAAACTGCTTTCATAAAGAATTGTCCTCATGAACTAGCAATCAAGGACAAATAAATGCATCCATTGAGTGTGCTTGCTAAAATGCCTCAAAATTGCATTAATAACTTCAAATATTCTGTCCAAAATATTATTTTTCATTCTGACTAGTCCATTAATTCTGCATTTGCAGTAAAACAGAGGTGTTATTTCTTACATTAAAACAGTTCTAAAATATGATGTCTCCTTATAAGTCTCCCTGCAAAAAAAGAATACAGTGAGTTTTAATGTACTCCTACAAATTGATATGCACTTTTTTGTATTAACAGATAATCAGAACAAATTAAAAAAGGGCAATTCCCACCTTATTCTTGGCAATTTGGTTACAATCACAAAATTATAATTGTGCTGTTACAGCACTTTCCTTGAATCTATTTGTTATACATTTGGTAAGAAATGCTTCCTAGCATCCCTGGATGAGCAAGACAAGAGTGATTCAAGATGTATGTCGCTAATAAAAGTCATTATACTAAGAGGATCCAACACAGCTGACCAGGAATATATTACTGTATCCGCTCTACAGAATTTACTAGACCAGAAAAGAAATTACTACTTAGTTTGTGCAGAGATGGCAATCATTGCCTCATGCTTTCCATAAACTTTATTATATTCAGGCAGAATGCACACACTGAGTGAGGATGAAGAATGTTAGCTTGAAGTGAATTTCCAAAGGGTTAGCATACACAAAGGAAAGTGCCATTTTCATCCCTGGGGCTCAAAACATTTGCAAACATGAGCTTGCTATGAAGACAGAGAAATACATATTGTGCCAGACTCTTGAAAGACTGCTAGGTTCTCCATTCAGTGAATGGGAAAATAAGCTAAAATACCTCCTCTGCCATTAAGTAGATCACCTTGGTCCTCTGAGAGGAAGAAAAGCAAAAATGACTTTTTTTTTTTCCCGGTAGTACCTTTTGCGTGCTGCTCTCTACCATGTGTAGAATGAGCTTGCCACCACTCAGCCCCTGTAATGATTGTAATCAAACAATAATAACCAACAGCCATTAGCAATAATAAATAAGGAGCAAAATAACAATGCATAAAGCACAATGTAATAATATATATTAATGAAGAGAAGGAACAATACATTAAGGACTTTCACAAATTCAGACACTATTGAATGGTTTGATGATTATTTTAATGTGTTAGCAAAACAACAAAATGTTGGTTTATACAAAAGTAAAGTTAAATTTTATCACCATGCTGGAGGAAATGCAGTTCAGAGATTCAAAACATTTATTTGAGCTTCCCATATGCATACAAACAGCCAGATGTCTGTGCCAGTGTATGTGCATATGCACACCTTCATCACATAAAACACAGAGTCAAGTTGCCTGAGGGAGGAGGTGCCTGAGGAATGGAAGAAAGGCAACGTCACTCCAGTCTTCAAAAAGGGCAAGAGGGAGGACCTGGGAAACTACAGGCCAGTCAGCCTCACCTCCATCCTTGGAAAGGTGATGGAGCAGCTCATCCTGGAGACTATCTCTAGGGCTGTCAAGAAAAAGAAGGTGATCAGGAGTAGTCAGCATGGATTCACCAAGGGAAAGTCGTGTTTGACGAACCTGATAGCCTTCTATGATGAGGTGACTGGCTGGATGGACGATGAGAGAGACATGGATGCTGTCTACCTTGACTTCAGCAAGGCTTTCGACACAGTCATAGTCTCCCGTAACATATTCATAGGAGAGCTCTGGAAGTGTGGAGACTGGATGAGTGGACAGTGAGGTGGATGGAGGACTGGCTGGATGGCAGAGCCCAGAGGGTGGTGATAAATGGAGCTGAGTGTAATTGAAGGCCTGTGGCCAGTGGTGTCCTGCAGGGGTCAGTACTGGGCCCGGTGCTGTTCAACTGGTTCATCAATGACTTGGATGAGGGCACAGAGTGCACCCTGAGCAAGTTTGCAGACGACACCAAACGGAGTGGAGTGGCCGACACTCCAGAGGGCTGTGCTGCCATTCAGAGGGATCTTGACAGGTTGGAGAGTTGGTCAGAGAAGAACCTCATGAGGCTCAAACAAAGACAAATGCAGGGTCCTGCACCTGGGGAGGAATAACTCTAGACACCAGTACAGATTAGGGGTTGACCTGCTGGAAAGCAGCTCCGTGGAGAGGGATTTGGGAGTCCTGGTTGACAACAAGTTAACCATGAGGCAGCAATGTGGCCTTGTGGCCAAGAAGGCCAATGGGATCCAGGGCTGCATGAGGAGGAGTGTTAGCAGCAGGGCGAGGGAGTGGATTCTGCCTCTCTCTTCAGCTCTGGTGAGGCCGCACCCTGGACTGTTGTCTGCAGTTCTGAGGTCCCCAGGAGAAGAGGGACTTGGAGCTTCTAGAGAGGGTCCAGCTTAGAGCAACGAAGATGATTAAGGGACTGGAGCATCTGTCGTATGAGGAAAGACTACGTGAGCAGGGCCTGTCTAGCCTGGAGAAGATTGAGAGGAGATCTGATCGACATGTACAAGTACCTAAGGGGTGAATGTAGAGAGGATGGGGTCAAACTCTTCTCGGTGGTGGCCAGTGACAGGACAAGGGTTAATGGGTGCAAGTTGAAACACAGGAAGTTCCATCTCCATATAAGGAAGAACTTTTTTCCTGTGAGGGTGACAGGGCCCTGGAACAGGCTGCCCGGAGATGTTGTGGAGTCTCCTTTTCTGGAAATCTTCCAAATCTGCCTGGAGGTGACCCTGTTCCACGTATTCTAGGTGTCCCTGCTTAAGCAGGGCGGTTGGACCAGGTGAACTCTAGAGGTTTTTTCCAACCTTAACCATTCTGTAATTTAAGACACTTGTTATTGCACATGGGCTATTGCTGTCCTGGTTCTGCAACTACCTGAAAGGAAGTTGTAGTGAGGTGGGTGGCAATCTCTTCTCCAGAGTAACTACAAAGAGAATAAGAGGAAATGCCGTCAAGTTGCACCAAGTGAGGTTCAAATTAGTCATTAGGAAGAATTTCTACATGGAAAGAGTAGTCAAGCATTGAAACAAACTGCCCAGGGAAGTGGTTAAGTCACTGCCTGTGGCAGTGTTCAAGAAATGTGTAAGTGAGGAACTTAAGGACATGGTGTAGCAGGTACAGTGTTGAAGGGTTTACAGCTGGACTCGATGATCTTGAAGGTCTTTTTCAAACTTTTTGTTTTGTTTTGTTTTTAGTTTCAGTAGCAAAAAAATAAAAACCTCCAAGCTTATGACTCTGAGTCTTATAACTCAGTCTTCATGTCACAAACGATGAATCATCTACCCTAATTTTTATGGGTCTGTAAGTTAGTGTAAGTTAGATGTCTAAATGTAGGAAGGTTCCAGCTTTGAAAGGAACAAGTTGATAATATTAAAGCAGACTGGGTTTGCCCAATGCATGCCTATCCAAAGTATGCTTGGCAGAAACAGACAGTTTTCTCTTCCCTGTATTCACCCCTGAATTCACCACTATGACAAAAAAAAAGGTTTTTATAGCTGAAGTATCAAACCATCAGAATTCATTTTTAAATAATGGAATTGCTGACACCACCCTACCCATAGCAGCATAACAGTGCCATTATAATTATCATTATAAGAATGAATCTAACAGTGAGACAGAGTGGTGCACTCATTAATTTCCCTGCCTGATGCACATATAGCTCAGTCTAAAGGCCAAAAGTCATATCAATCTGCTCCATAAATGTTTAGTTTAGTGAGATGCAATGTCATAAGCGGATGGCAGAGAAAAGCTTATGTGCTTATATGGTGACCCTGAAGCAACAATTTGAAAATGTTAATATACATTTAGATTAACTTTCTCTAAGATTTTTTTTTGCATGATGATGATAAAAGAATCTGGAGAAAATTCAGTGCATTAGCAGCTGATTAACAGATGCATCAATGGATTTGTTATTTAGAAGATGCACTTGTATGGAGGGCGCCATATTTACTAAAACTTTCTATTACTTAGTGAATTTATTGTGTTTTAATCTCCTAACTTTAGATTGCAATACCACTGTGCAAATACCTGATTTTTTTCCCTGAGAGTTTTAACTGGAATTTCCCTCTTGCTTCATGAATTTAGACTGTCCCGGACCTCGTGCATTCAATCAAAGCATACTGTGAGACAACTGATACAATTTGAACAGCGTTTGCTGTACTTGAGTTTGAGTTCCCAAACTGACTTAAGCTGAATTATTGTGAACAAAACCCAGTTGAAAGCTGGAATCATTATTTATTTGTGAAGGAAGGCTATTGTTCTTGGGAGGACTGGAAACACTTGTCATTAATTATCCTTGCTTTTCCTATTCTAGCATGCTTACATCGTAAAATACATGCACTTCCCAATTTATAAAACTGTGTTTTTCAATCTATTCAATGCTATTCGGTCTTTTCTTCTTTAAACTCCAATGAGCTAACAATGTTTAGAAGCTGAATCACTTTGTTGATATGGATATAATTCCACAAAGACCATACTGGCATATTTTGGTATTTGTATAAGTAAGCCATGTGACAGAGAAGGCTATACGTAAGTTTCCTTAGAATTCAAAATCCAAAGCAAACTGCGAACACAGATATTGGTCTTAATAAGTAAAAAAGTTTATAAAGCTATTAAAAAAAAAAAAAAACCTTATGTAAAACATTATGTACTACTGTCAAACAGCTGTTGCCTTTTTGCATGAAGTACAGGCAGACTCCATCCTGCCTCCCCTTAGAGAATTCTCTCCCTACAGAGAATTCCTCTGCTATGCACAGAGAAGTTGGGACAATGTATAAGGCACATTATATGGATTGAAAGCCCTCCAAAAAGGCTTATCCAAAGCAAAATTCTCTGTCTTATTCCTCAAGGAGACAACATGGGTGCACAGAAAAGGACCTCAAGATGAGAGGTCCATCACTGCTATCTCTCCCTCAGAACCAGCTGGATTAGAGGCATCATAGATGGCTTTAGCCATTGACTCTGATCACCTTTGCACTTAATCATCTGTCCCTGTGAGCCAGCTCAGCCCAGCTGCTTGGACAACCTCTTGGGCAGGTAGCAGGGATGCAATCTAGTCACAGTCAATGTGAAGTAGTGATCATTACAGAAAATTATTAAGGGGAAAGAGAGAATATTCCTCATATGTAAATATCACAGCATTATATGATTAATGTTAGGTAGTTTGTTGCTTTTGTCTTGTTTCAGAGATGTCAGCACTGGCAATCGGGAACCACACAATAACAAATCAACCCTATTGCTGCTGAGTGTAATTAGGCACTAATATTTGAAAAAGACCGGTATTACATTTTCCAGAAATAGCACTTTTTAGCATCATATTTTCAAAACTGATTGCTCAAGAACCTTACAATGCAAAGACTGATCCAGATTCTCCAATTCTCCAATGAGTTCAACCCTAGATATGCCGAAATTGCATCTGAAACACTAAGCTGAAGATTATATACAAAAAAAACCCTTTTTTATTTTCCTTTTTAATGTAGGTAGAAATGTTTTCATCTCACAAGCTCTCCTTTTTTTATTTTCACTGAAGCATTATAACTAAAAAACAAACAAAAAAGAAAATGTCTCTGTAATGTAATCAGAAGCATAAAACTACTATCCACCACAGGAACATTTTCAAAATACTAATAAAAACTGAAAATAGGGATTTACATTGTAGATTGTTAGGTAATGACTATATTAGACAATACCACCAGTGAAAAATGACAATTTCTAACTATATGCACTTATCTGCATTTTTTTAGAGATTAAATGTATGGAGTTACTTCTCCAGATGAGTCAAAACCATCCTCCTGCCTAGTAAAATAATCACACATCAGAGAGATGAGTTCTGTCACACCTAGTAGATGCTATTACCTAAGGACTTTATGTGTAATTCAAATGCAAATCCTCTTGAGTAACCAATTCTATTTTTAGGCATAAATACACAGAAGAGTTGGTCGAAGATCTAGTTTATTATAATTCATGTAAAGCACTAAAGAAATAGGAAAGCAAACTAATAGACAGCCAGCTTAGATGCAGATTTTGTTTCAATTTTGTGTTTGCTTGCGTTTTCTTAATAAGGAAAAGATAGTTGTTCTGCAAAATTTAACTCTGCTCCAGGCTCCTCACTGCTACTGCCTGGTATTCTTCAAGTTCACAGTCCACAAGCACAATTCAGTGTTCTGGTTCCCTAATACCTAGAGTATTGGCTACAATGTGAATGTGCCACTAGGTTCTAAAGAGAAGCTGAACAGAAGCAAGTTGTGTTTAAGTATCAGGAACGAAATCTAGAAAATTAGATTACAGACCTGGACAAACAGAAAGAGCAGCCAATCTCTCAGAATAGTGGACAGGGCCCTTGGAGAGTGAAATCACTGTAATATCTATTTCTTCCATAGGGAAAGCAAAAATAAATTACATGATTCAGTAGGCATTTCATCAACAGAAAAAAAAAAAAAAAAAGATGTGTTGCACTGGTTAAGACTGAAAAAAAAAATCTATAGCTTCAAAGGATTTGCAGTTGCAGCTTCCTTTTGCAATAACAATATAAAAATTCTGAAATAGTATACCAAAGGTCAGCATGGCAGTGCAGGTAAATGAGCATAAAAATAGAAAACTGCTTTCCCCATATTAAATATCACAGAAGAGAAAATGATGACTTACTCTAGAATGATAATTGGTTTTTTTTTCTGTGTTTTAATTAAATTACATAGGTTGCTAAGATTCTTTCACTAAGTTTAATAGTTCTACTATAAAAAGAATGGAAATTGAAAGATTGCTTTGTCCATAATGGGGAAGAAAAGGAACTATGAAAGAATGATGACAGTACATGTAGGCAAGACATGTGTACAGAGAGAACTGTAGGGCAGTATTCAAATATATATTCAAAAAAATCCATAGTGTAGCCAGAAAATATTTTATAGATTACCACTCTCGAGTAAAAAAATCCAGGAGACATACTCGTACAAAGAAAAACAGATTATAAGTGGTCTGTTAGTTATCCAGTAATATAATAAAATTTAATGAAAAAATCTAATTTATGATTTTAATTTTTCTGATTTTAGGCACCATTCTTGGGAAAACATAAATTTTAGAGATCAACAACTTCATCATATCAAATCTTCATCTTGGTAGCTCTATTTACATTTGAATCCTTGAAACTCCATGAAGCATGAAGCATATCAAAATTAAACTAGTCCCCAAATAGAGTTTTAGGTTCCCAGATAGAACTCTTTTAAAAAAATCATTTGTTTATTTATTTATTCCTCCAATTGTGCTTTCAAATGCTTTCAGAGAATAATTCATATACTCATCTTATGGCTATTTCCAGCTCTATAAAATTTGTTCAGTTTCCACAGAGTGCCGTGTAGGACAGAATAGAAAATGTTCCTGTACTTCAAAGACATTTGGTTCAAATACTACTGAAGTTCTGTTTTTCAGTTAGAAATCCTATAAGCTATTCTCTATCAATTAGATTGACAGTTTTACCTTTTTATAGCAAGAAGCATAGAACTGGAAGAAAGCAGGCACATCTTGGCCAAAAAAATGACTGGTTGACAGCATTCAGCTGCATCTTCCGCTGTAACCCCCCCAGAATTCTCCTGTTGGTGTCACTGGTATAGGCAAGTATCGATGGTGAAGGACTGTGTTTTCTGAACATTGTGAATTCAGTCTCTTTAGATATCTCTAAACCTCAAAGGTATATACTTTGAAACACTTCCTCCACTTTAAAGATTCTTCGAAGTAATTTTACATCTGCTTTCTTATAGGCCATTATCACATTTGAGAGACACAATATGTCACATAATATGTACACTAAATTCAAAGTCAAGGGGAAGTTTGCTGCATAAGGACAGCAGGAATTTGCATCTTAGGAACAGGGTAGTTATAAAGTATTTTGATGGCTTAGTGACCAAAAAGAAGGAAACGGAAAGAAAGCTCTGAAAATTTATTTTTGTGCTTCAAAATCAATTGCAAAAATAAATTTTTAAAATTAGGTGTTTTTTAATTTTAAAAATAGTTTGCACCCTAGCTCAGAGCAAATTCTATGGACAGGTTACAGCAACATGAAAATAACAGGCTGACACAGTGTCAAGCCCAGACTAATGATTGCATTGCTAGAATAATCTATTTAATTGTTGTTTATTGCAATTAAAATCTCAAGGCATTCCAGAGTTACAATTTCCATTTCCACATCAGCAAAGTTTTCTCTTCTAGAGCAATTTGCCCAAAGCAACCAATGGTATTATTAGACACAATTAAACAAAGAACTTTACAAAGATACACCTGGCACCCTTGAGGCAAAGTCTTTGCCAAAACACAAAACCCACATAAATAGAAACAAGGTGGTATGGGAGCATTGTTATACTTGAAAGCAAGCATTTTAGAATGCATTTTAAGAATCTGTTGTGTGAAAGAATATTCATGAGCCAATATTATTCACCTAATGACCACAACACCTCTCACTGAGAAGACTGACAGCTAATTATAATTAACAAGACCAATAATTTTCCCATATCCATTTTCCAGATGTTAATGTAAACCAGATCGACAATACAGATAGACACAACAAAAGAGTCTAAGAGAATTCATTTGCACCTGCTCAATACCAAAACTTCACAGAGGTCAGCAGAAAATTCAGAGTTAATTTCAAGATTTTGGTATGTTGAAATGACATCTGGCCTCAGTGGAACACAAGGGCAAACACAATAAAAATTTATACCACCAAAAAAATCTTTTTTTTAAAAAGAATTCCAAAGATAATTAATATCATTTTTACATAATGCATCAGTAATGTTGAGGCTTAATATGAAATAAACACTTGAGTCAGGTTAATCTGATGCTAAGATGATTGGGTAATTTACTACAGCCTAAGAAGGACTTTGCTACTAGAACAGGAAATAAAGGTTTTAAAACTTGGGGTAATTATTTTCAATCAGAGCTGCTTTCAAGGTCAAATGTTTAATACTAGCCATTATTTTTTGTCTGCTAGCTTTGGCAGGAGTTTCACATGTCTCATCCATAAATAATTAAAGGAGAAGTTACTGCTGTATCAGCTTACCCTTTGGAGAAAAACTTGAGTGTCCGAGGTAAAGACTGCATTCAGTTTTGTTTCCTCCATAAGACAGCAGTATACACTACCTGGCCTAACAACTGACTGCTGACTTCTTGTACAATAGTGCAAATATTTCTTAATAAGCTTTATCTGAGGGGTTTTGTATTATATTTTTCTTTTTTGTTTGGGCCATACTCAGTCATATCAGCAAATGGAGAAGAATTATGGAGCCATTCTCCATAAATACAAACTGCTAACACAAAAGATATTAAATGGAATTTAACCTGGTGGCAGGAAAGAGTGAAGTAATATTTGAGAGGGGGTAGTTTTTGCCGACACATTAACTGTTTGAAATGATGGAATGCTGGAAAGAGAAAGTCTTAGGTTTGTTTTCAATTTGCTTGTAGTTATACAAAGGTCTATATCTAGTCATGCCCATATGCTAGTTTGACCCCAGACTATAAAGGAAAGACTGTAATGCTGGGATGAAAGAAGATCAAAAATGTAAGTATTGGAAAACGTGTTAATTGCAAATTGCAGGGAAACCCTGATGCCAGGAATACATATTTCTCTAAATTAGAAGAGGAAATCAAGCAGGATAAATAGATATCTACATGTATGCTTATGATTCAAAAAAAAGGGGGGTGGGAGGAAAAGGGAATAGTAAATTCACTGATTCAACTTTGGTGAAAATATCATTTAGATATGAAAAAAACAAGTTCTGTGAAACTAAATATGTATAACCTTTAAAAAATGTCTTTGGAAAATCTTTCCCAGGAGTGCTTTTCCTATGTCCCCGAGTCAGCAAAATAGGTAAGCAACTGCCAGATTTAAGCAATATGCACTCCTTATTGAAATGAAAGAAAATTACAGACAGAACTGTCTCCCAGGGGTCCTTACTCTTAAAATTCCTCTTATCCTCTTTGCTTTTGATGGTTTTAAAATTACTCATTTAAAAAAAATGTTATTATACATATGAAACTGAACGACTAGTCAATGTGTCTGTATTAACTTCAATCCTACATTGTTTTTCAGTGTTTTTTCAAGGTCAGCACTTCTCACTGAATTGCATTTAATGCATTATGTGAGATTTGCCTACTCACAAAGTGACAATTTCATTGCCTACACAACAAAATTATAAGAAAAGGAATATCTAGTAGAAAAATATACACTGCATAAGCTTCTTTCCTATTTGCCTTTTGTAAAAACACAGAAAAAATATGAAAACCTTTCCTTTGATTGTGGTAACAAATGAATGATGTTCGCATGTACAGACATCCTAATGGAGGCAATAGCTCCTCTGCTACACTGTAGCAGTCAGTTATTATTAACCATTAAACCAATTACTCATAATTGACTTGTGAAAACTAATACTTGTACGTAGTTCTGAAGTGTTAAGTGCCTACTCTTTCACATTACAGCAGCCATTGTTGTGGAATATTTGTGGGCATAGAGTTGTCTAGATTTATAAAATGAAGGTCACATTAGAAATGTGTCTCTTGAGTAATTCTTCAAATTGCATTGTGATTCTAGTCTTTAGGACAGGTCAAATACCTAAACGTAGTATTTTTATTTCTTTCCTCACTGAGACATGATAATTAAGTAAGCAGCTTGCTTCGCCTCAGGAGAAAACAAAAACAAAACCAAAAATTCATGCTCAGAATACTCCATATGTCATCCTTTAAAAAATATTTTCTTAATTTAGAACTAGGTCGTCAAATTATAGTGAAAGGTGTGTTTTGGTTGCAACGTCTACAAGATTATGGAGCTCCCTGAAGAAAGTGCAAGCTGGAAGACCTGCAGTTTTTTTCCTAATCCCTTCAAGTCTCTCTAGCCACAAAGTACATGACTTTTTTTATCTTTCATGGTTGGCATAATGCAGGGGCAAATATGCTAATACACTCAGTGAATCAACACTTATATTGCTATTAGCAGAACTGGTGTACACATATGTGTTAAATCTTTGTAATTTTCATAATGTCAACAGAAAAAAAATTGTACAAACAGGATCATCTATGCAGAGGATCATGGCTTCCAACAGTAAAACACTGTATCCCAGTGGATAGAAAAGATGAGAAAACAGTTATGTTATGCTCCATACAGTGCACATCTTCGTTCTATATCAGTCTTTTGAAAAATAGGTTCTCAGTAGGCTCTCTGATAATGTAACCATAATGGGCCATCAGAATAGAAGTCACCTGCTTCAGCTTGCAAATAAAGCTGTGCATAATCTCTTGGGTTTTCTTTGCTCACTAGTTTCTAGATTTTCTTACTGCTCCAGCTCTGCTGAGAAATTGCAAACCAAAAACCAGGATCAGCTGAAAAAAATTCAATGCTCATATGAGAAACCTACATCTTCTCTGACTCAGGTAGGTGATTCCTTGACCAAAAATCTGCCTTACAACTTCAGTAGATCATAGGGGAGGTCTGGAGAAGAAGACTTAACTCTGTGTTACTCTATGTTTCCCTCCCCTGCTAACAAGTATGTACCTATTTGTTAGCATGTCTGTAATCTCTTTAGTACAATGGCACCTCTCCAGTCCCTCAGAAGGGAAATGGTTTTGTCAGTGCTTTCCAATTTCAAGTTTCTCTATTTTTTTCTAATCCCAGATGTCATATCTTTCCAGTGCCATGGAAGAGCAGAATATTTTTACATCATATTTTAGCAGATGGAATCCATTCCAGCCAAATTCATCACTGCCAGATGGCTGACCCTTATTTACTGTTGAAAAGTTAGACACAGAGATAAACTTCAGTCAGTTAAAACATCCAAATGTTCTGCATGAAAATGGCAGGGTAGTTATCCGCTCATCATTTCCACCAGCTCCAACAGATCATCAACTTTCACCAGGCCAAACACTAACAATAAATCAATGGACCTTCAAGTAGATTGTAACATCTTCTGAACTGGATCAGAAGATCAGCCAACAAAAGATTCAGGCCTTTGAGAATGCAGGCCATATGGTTATAATAAACTACCTTTAAATGGCAATAATCCTATATTTAAAGTTAATCCATTTTTCAGTGCTTGCAGGATAAAAACTAAGCATCGTGTGCAATGGATAGGATCAAAGTTTTTAGAGGTGATATAGGAGAGGAAATAAATAATATCTTGTATACATCATATATTGGCTACTCACTCTGTTTAGGATCAAAAGTAAGTTCTGGAGCTAGAAAACCTAAGTGAACCAAAAATTTCCATACCCAGGTAAAGATGATCACCAAAATCCTCTTATCAAATGATTCAAAATAAAATTGCCTGACCTGTTTACCCATTCTAATCTGTTTTGTATTTAATTGCTTAGTAATTGTGTGCTACTTTTGAAAAAGTTTTAGTGGTTCATATAAAGATATTTGGAGAAGTAGCAAGAAAGATGTGATGAAGGATAGAGCCCAGGAAAGTAATGATGAGCTGATAATTTCTGGGCCTGATAGATAGAAATCCAAAATGACATGTAAGTGACTATTCAAGCAATGTGAACTATGCAGTGTAATAAAAAAAGTAATGCAATGTTGCACTGCAGTTGCCTGAAAGAGCTTTGAATAAGCAGGTATGTCTAAAAATAACATACCAGTGACAAAAAGTTGTAGTGTCAACGGGAGTATTATCATTCACTTCATCCTGTAGGATCCTGTTTTTAAACCCTCTGCCTGCCTGTGGACTCCCATATACATCCTACCAATAATTTACTTACCTTCTCCATTCAATTTCACAGAAAAATGTTTCTTAGAATCCCATATTGCTATTTAATGTAATTTTTAAACTCTCAGCTCCTCTTCCATCTCATGAGAGCACATGCACATAGTGTAATGACTTGTTTGCTGTAATTTTTCATGAATGCATTTAAAAGTGACAAATTTATCTTTAAGAATGAAAAAAAATTCAGCATTTTAATTCCCAGTTTATCAAAATGGGCCTATATGTTAGAAAGAATTGAAATTTGTAGGGAGCCTAAACCTACATGCTCCACCAGTAATGCAAGCCTTCACTAACTGCCTGGGAAGCAGCTTTCTCTATGGTTTTGATATTTAATCCACTGCAGGCTTTCTGACACCTTTTCTGCCACATCTGGTGGTTGAAACTGGCTGGCACCAGGCACTGGCCTTCCAAACAGTGTATTATCCTAAACAACATACTATAGAGATACCACAAAGGGAAACAGCTATTGTGAGCATTTCATGAGCATTTTACACCTTTTTCAGAAATGCACAATAACAAACCCAGTCACAAACAGAACGTAAATTAGGATTGAATATCTGATCTAATAAGACCATTTCTGACTTCAAATAATATTAGAAACAACATGCAGTATTTCATATAATTTCATATTTATTGGCCCATAATGACCCAATTATTATTCAGGAGGACTCTCAGTGAAACATAATACGATCAAATTAAAATGCCTCCGTAGTTTCCAACCTTTTTAACACTAAGCTGTGAGTTTAAAATTAAAAAATCTCTCCCTTTTATTTTCTTAGCCTTTTATCCATTACTCTTTCTGCTAAAAAGCCAGACCAGGGACATCTAAGGAAAGGCAGCCAGAACTCCACATACAAACATATTCTATGTGCTGTCTGACAGAAGAAACTGAAAGGCTCCCAGAGTATGAAAAATGTACTTTCTTTTTTTAACTCTCCCACAAAGTTACGATTCCAGGACAGTTAGAGGGAACATAAGCTATCCTGCTCACTCCTGGCTATGCTTCCCATGTTCCTTCCTCTTTTTTATCTGCTGCTATTTCCTACAAGTGCCATGCAAATAAAATTTTACACCAGGCTATAGGCACATATGCTTCAAATTTAGGATGGGTACTGGCATCAGGCTAAATGATATTTTAAGATCTATTGATAAATATGTATTTATAAATAGCTAGAAATGTAGAGAATTACAGAAATATGGATCTTTCACTCTTTCTGCACACATTCCAACATCCAACATATAATTTATATGCATATGCTTTTTATATACAGAAACATTCCTCAAAGCAGCTCAGGAGGAAAGGAGCACTATTTCATTGTAGCTTTAATTCAAGATTTAATTGGTTTCTCCTTTATTAACTGGCAAACAGTAAGCAAGCTATGACCCTAGAGCACCATGAACAGACTTCTGTTTTTTGAGGTGTACATTCAGCTAAACTCCTTTGGGAATTTTCCAGGAAAAAAAATAGGTGGCACAAATAGGCAAGGAGATGTGAGCAAGGTGGCCAGCATACAGAACCTAGCTTGGCTTCCTCTGAATCTGTGGCTACAGATAGTGCCTCAGGTGTTAGCCCTAGGGACATTTGATGAGAGCCTGCCCAGTTCTCAGCTCCCTCTTAGCCTTCACACACTGTTACTCCAGCATTTCCCTAGGGTTTTCGGTGCTCCTGCTGCTGCTGTACAGACAGCGTATATTTGGCACATTCAAGTCTTTGCACACTTGGTTATTTTTCTGCAGTCAAACATTTTCCTGAAAAGCCTGAGATGGAAGAAAGAAACAATGACACTCAGAAGCATTCAGCCCACCAAAACCCAGACAGAGCTTGATGCACTCTAAAACCTGGCAATTCCTGAGACCTGCAGCAAGAAATGAAAATTTCTGTTGTAAAAGCTGCAAAATCTCTTATGATGAATGACATCAGTATATCTATATATAGCATCTATCTCTGTACTGGGGCAAAATACATTTGCTCCTGTTAAATAGTTGAAGATTTACTTTGAAAGAGTTAATTATATCTGTATGTATTTTATATTAACCTATTTAAACTGAACTGTTCAAGAGCACCTAAAGAAACTTGAAAATGCAGCCAAGAATCAGTAACAAATAAACAATTATAACTTCCACAGATAATACCCTCCATTATAGTTGCTTGTTCAAAGAATCCAGCATCTTCTAGAATGGAAATGTAAAGCAAACACAATCTACACACTATTTTAAAAATCTGAATGAACATGGTAAAAATATTTTTTTTGTTCTTTTTCCTTTGACTTGAGCAAATCAAATGAATTCAATATATAGAAGTATATAGAATACTGGAATGATTGCAGACTGGAAGAGTGCTAGAATAGAATTGAAACCTTTTATGTTTGTGATGTTGCAACACCAGTGGGTATTTTTTATCTCATCTAAGATACACAAATGTATCCATATCTGCTGAGCCGGAAGTTTCTCAAGTGAGATAATATAGAAATGCAGAATCAAACCATTCAGCTATGCTAAAGAAAATGCTTTAATTATCGAAGAGAGATATTTCAGATCTTTCTTTAAACAGAAATGGATGTCTAGGACAGGATTAGACACATAAAATAAACCATTTTATTTTCATTTCTAGGGAGAGCTACCCAGAGCTAAGATATTCGGTATTATTCAAAATGAAATGACATGTAATATTCTCTTTTAGTTGCTGGCTATAAAACACTAAATTGTAAAGTCTGAGTAATAACAATGAATCTTTTTCTTTTTTTTTTTTTTTTTTTAATGGTGTGTGTAACTGTTACAAGAAATTCAACACCTAACTTCAGCTTAAATCAATTTAGATTTTCAATAAGGAAATGACTGCTACCCACGACAAATAATAGCAGCTAGTACAAGCATGAGCCTTCGGCTAACTTATTTCTAAAAGTAGTTTAAGCCAGAATTTCAATTTCATTGCTTATTTTAGCAGATAGCTTTTTACTACAACACTTCAGTGCTCTGTGGAATATATTTTCACAGTAAAGGATTGCTAGATCAAACCTATGTTTAACACTCATGCATTTCAAGATGCATATTTATCAAAATAAATGTGGCAATAGCATCCATTTGCAAACTTTAGTAAACAATTCACTTTGAAAAGGGAGAAAACTACATGGAAACCCACATTTCTAAAATGAAGGCTGGTAAGAAGGAGTTTAAACTGATTATCAAATGAGATTCAGAAAATTGTAAATTGACTTCACCTATTATTTTTATATGCAGTAGTAAAGTATGTGCCAATGTTATATAGGAAATTAAAATAGGAGCACTGACTTGGGACAATTTCTTCACGCAGGCAGGTCTACACATTTTTCTCTAATACTTAACCCACACTTTTCCACATGTTAATTTCCTAATTCTTACCAAGGAATTTCAATCTGTGTGGTTTATTCTTCCATCAAAATTAAAAGCTAACCTCTTCAGAGAGTAAAAAAGAGTTTTACAGCTCCTCCCTCTCCCCTTAAATTATCTTTGCCTATGTCTACATTAACAAGAGCATCGTAGTGGGAATGGATCAAGAGTAAAACATTTGGTACTGAGAAATAGTGATGACATCCTCTATATTTTGGGGGCTTTTCTTCAGACTAGGTATATTCTTGTCATGTTTACTGAAAGCCATTATTATCTGGGTACATTAGGAGAGATACTGAAAAGCATCTTTTGATTTTGTTTCGTACAAAAGGTCTCCACATCATGCGCTCCAAGACTGTTGCATAATGTGCAGGAGAGCACAGCTTGTGGAGATGACTGGGAAATTCACTTCAGAAGATCACTAGCCTACCTCAAATTAAAGTGGTAATGCAGATGTACCCTATAACTGCTCTGTCTTCCTCCTTCCTAAAATAACCCTCTCTCGAGAGTCTATTACAGCTTCCTCTCCTTGTGGTTGTAGCTAGTTCTTTTGATACTGGCAGGAAAAGCTGCAGAAAAGTCATTAAAATCAATTGTCAGGATTCTGCCTGTCTCCACACAGCTCCACTTTAAGTTTTTAAGGCACATGATAAGGTAATTATAATTTCAACTGAAATATATGACTGTCCTTCCAACTCTTAGGAATCCTAAAGTTTCGAGTACATAAGAGGTGAATAAAAAGCCCTAAAATCTTAAATCTGATTTTTACAGCCATTTATGATTAGGAAATGCTTCTGATTGCATTAGATCTTTCTCTTTTTTGAGGTACCTATTTCAGTGTACCTTCTTCTCTAGTTCCCTTTAATAGAGACTCAAGAGTTATTCCTCATTTTGTGATGTTCAGCTCACTAGAGCATATAATGCTCTCCATAACCTTCCTCCGCTCCCCATGGTGTCCCCATCACAGTCCACTTCTTTCTAGGTGACTAACCACCTGCTTTCTTAAAAAAAGGACCTCTGCATTCACCCTCAGACATTCATTCTTCCTGAAAACTACAATACCCTGAATATCTGTTCTTCAAGGCTGAGGTCAAAAGCAACGTAGTAGCCTTTTGTAGTCACTCATCATTTCTAGATATGGAGCATCTTCTGGGAAAAAAAATGTTAAAATTACTTCACTTATATCATTTTCATTTTAAATGAAAATGTCATGATTTTTATAGGAAAATGTAATCCTGTTCAAAATGCATGAAGAAAAGATCTAATTCACTATTAAAAGCTACATAATATTAAAGTCAATTCCACCTATTATATTTCTATTCAATTTTGTAAGTTAAATCCCTATTACAAAATCCCACCACTGTCCTTGTTTTCTAGGCAATAAAGCACATTGTGCAGCATGTGTAACTTTTGTGTTTATTAACTTGAGAGAAACAGAACAGTTTATCGCAATCATCAACAAAGCTTCTGCATCTTTTCTCCTACTGTCCCCAGGGGCATCTAAATTACAGCAAACTGAGCCTTCTGTAGAAAGACATGTATGGTTTATCTAGGCATTTGACATCCACTACTTCTGTGCTATCTCCTCCCAGACTTCTCCTGTGCTGGAAGATTTTGCCAAGTCACTCCCAATGTATGGATATGTCTCTCACAGGCTTCTCACAGTGGCTGCTAAGCTGTGTTTTGCTTTGGACATCCTTGTCAATTGAGGTGTTGTGTTGTTAAAGCATGTTCAGAGAATTTTACCATAAGCTCTTCAGCACACAATCCTATTTGGCATGTGAGAGACTCTGTGTACCCTTAAAAACATAACAGTGTAAATATTGTATTTCCTCTCCTTAAGAAAGGTAGTACTGGACTAACTGTATTGTTAGAGTGCATATCACGTTGCTAAGTATATGCTTAGATTCATTTATCTATGTCTTTTTGATGGTCTGACAAAGAAGATTAATCACACTATTCTTTCCGTATATCGATCTGATCGTGTTAAAGCTATATCTGACAAAAGCAGAAAATTTAACTTGAGTAGTTTTGTCATATAATTTTTTCTAAAAGGAGAAAGGATACAAACAGGTAAAAATGAGGATATTTTCTGTCAAGAGCATAAACAATTATTCACATCTTCAAAAGCAACATGTGGTGGAGAAAAACATGCAAATCTTGAAAAAAATAATGCCAAATGCAAGACCAAATAATTCAGCACATTTTAGATCATGTGTGTGATAAAGCTGTTTTTCTAGCCCGACAAAGTGTGAAATTCTTGTCATGGTTCTTAGTCTAAATAATTTCAGTAGGTCACCATTCAGCATGTACCCTGGAGCAGAGCTCTTACTGAAGTGCTTAAGATGTTCTACTACACAGAAAATATTTCCTCTTGTCCAGCATTTTCCCCTGATGAAGCAAAAGATTAATAGGATTAGATGCTTTTCCACTGAATCATTTTGTCTGGCTGCATTATTCGACCTCTTTGCAGCCTGTGAGCTTTTCATTGTTTTTTTTTTAAACATTTCTCCTTTCATTATTCTACCTTTGATCAACTTTCAATCTCCCTGTGCCCCACCACCCCTTCTTAACCCCTTTAAGAATAATATTGCTTTGAAAGCACCTGAAGACATCCTGAGCATTTTATGTTTCACATTGGTTTCCGCTTGAGGGCAAAAGATTAAATACATACCCAACTGAAAACTCCCTTACTTTCCGCCCAACAAATAACCCTATTATAAAAGCAGTTTTTAAGACATTGCTCTTAGCGATACACCATTTTGGAATATTCCTGATTTCTTCCTGACTCATTTCTGTTTTATGTTTTTAAAGACTAATTCTCATAGTGGGGTTCAAAGGCACCAGCTGTTAAGGAGAAAGTGTAACATCACATCCACTTGCAGACAAAGGAGGCAATGATTTTGTTTGCTACAAAGAGACTTCTTCATTAAGTTTGCCAAATATACTGAGCAGGCACAAATTTCTCCTCACTGTTCTCCTGGAGGTGGAGGATATGGGAGCCAGCTCTTGTCCATAAGTCTCACAGCTGTGTGAGCACAACAAAATAACTCTGGTAATATTCTCTTTCCCTTGAAGCAAAAGCAGAACTAACACATCTACAAGGATATGCCTTAAATGTCCCTAACTTCTACCCTGGAATATATTCTTAGAGAGATAATTGCATCAAAATCAGGTGAGTTTAACTCCTCACTTAAGCACCGATTTACTATGCATAGACTTGCCAGATTTGTACACAGACAACTATTAATCCTGCTTCCTCTAGATGCATAGGCTTCATTGTACATGGTGTGCATCCTGTCCAACTACAATCTTTATCAGTCCAGCCTGCATTCTCATGCAAATGTGTGATCTAAATCCCAGAATGCCTGGCTCAAACTCAAACCTCTGCCAAGACAAACTGTGTAACTCTGGCAATGTTAACTTTTTTCCCACTCTCCCATTTCCACTCATGCAAAATGACAGGTGATTTTAGGCATTTACATTAACCAGAATTTGTAAAGGTCTTCAGGATTTTCAGATAAAAGATGCTGTGCTCTGCACTGCTTCACAAAATGAGGGTAATGTACAAATAGCGATTAAAAATATGTTCTGCTTTCATTTGGCCATGCTGTTGTCTATCTGATTTGGGGTTACTTATGTGAGCTAATTGTTTTTATGCATGGGAGCACGCACATACACATTTATAAAATGGAAGTAATTAAAACTGTCTTCTCTCTATTTCTCCTTCCTACCAACATGCTGTCAGATGCTTCTGTGTGATCACTGTTACAAAAGAAGTAAAAGTGCTTCTCTGTGTATCAGATCTCTGTTGTTGTATCTCAATGATAATGCTGTGTCTTGTCTTCACTGTACCATGGATGTGATGTGATGTGATTGTCCCAGAGCAAGGAAGTGTAGGACCTTTCTGGAAACAGTTTTCCTTTTGTCATGCTGATGGCAACACTTTCTGAAAGAAGAGCTGAGGTCCCTAGCAACTCTAGTTGATGCAACTGATTCAAGACCAGCCGCTCCTTTTTTACAGGCTTTGCTTTCTGATACTCGGCTCAAATTTAAAATGAAAAGTCTTGTAAAATTCCCATTGAAAAGAGCATCAACACCTAACTCCAGAGTATTTTGATGGCAGGTTTTCCTGCAGCTTGCAAGACTCAGCCAATCCCACCCCTACGCTGGCCTAACTGATGCCTAGGCCAAGGAGGGCAGAAACAGGGATCTCTGCTTTCCAAACAAGCTACACTTTCCCAGACTAGAGCTTTGTAGCTTTGAAAGGTTTTAATGGAAGAATTGCTACTTTTAAACCATGAAAGTAAGTGTCTTGGGTCAATCTCAAACCCCAATCTTCTACATCACTCTGATGCTAGTATGGATACTGATGCTAGTATGGATATAACCAAGTATGGATGCTGTAAATAGACTGTTGGTGATAAGAAGAGAAGAAACCTGAAGCCTGTTTCCCAGTGCAAATACTCCAGTTACAGATCACCTAACACTTCTCATAATGTACCTCTCCATACTTCAAGTAACAGCATGCAGCCTCCTATGAGCATCTTCCCTGCTGCCAGCACAAGATCGTTTTAAGCCACTCTGATGCACTTCATAACCCCAGTAAATTTGGTATTAAGATTCATATGTATAAGGCTGTTTCAGAGCCTAATTCCTGTTTAAATGACTTATTTCAGCAGTGTGAATTAGGGGTAGGCACCTAGCAGGCTTTGTGAATTTGCTATTAAATATTTACATTTCATCACATTCATATGGCAGAATCTGACTGTAATTGATAGGCTAGAAATCACAGCGTTCTCTTACTTGTACATTGTAAGAAGGCCAAGTCTACTGCCAATCATCACAGTTGTAAGAAAGGCATCTCTTAAAAATGGCTCCTTTGATCATACATGCTACTTTCTGCTACTTGGTTAGGCAGGAATAGCCAACCTTTAGCTTAGTTCCTTTATCTTCATTTGCACAAATAGCAGCCATTAACCAAGGAGTGAATTCAATCAGCTTGTCTCCAATGGGAGATAAAGTGGAAACCATCTGCTAGTTCTTAAAAGCAATGAGGCAAATTTTATTACAGAGTAATTTGGTTACTCTTGTCCTTGTTTCAGCTTGCACATTGAAGGCTCTCTCTTCTGACAAGGCCAAGTTTAGATCCTACCTAAGGTCCTTGATAAGACCATGTTTTTGCCCAGTGCACTGCTTGTAAATATGTTAAAAAAAAAAAAAAAAAAAAAAAAAAAAAAAAAA
>VZSV01000013.1:8220961-8247014 GCA_013398735.1 Nothocercus julius | reverse complement strand
TATGAAGGAAAGCATAAAAAAGTTTACAAAGAATCACAATACTATTTTCATTTTCTGTCATTTATCAACTAATGAAATAAATCTATCGCAAGACAAACTTAGTAAAGTCTATCTCTGTAAAAGTCTATTATTCAACTCAAGAAGAGGAAAAAAGTCACAGGGCTGATATCAAACAGTTTAACAATAAGTAAGCAGATCAAGAGAAACTCCCAGAGCATAAGGTACCTCCTAGTTAATTATGTAAAAAGCTTTTTGGTTGTGTTAAGTAGTATTGCAATTCAGTATCTAGGTTCTTGCTGTTCCTTTCACAAAATAAATAAATAAATAAATAAATAAACAATGGACACAGTGCTGAGACTGAAGTCAAGTGTGTTTGTAATTCAGAACCTCAACCTTAAGTAAATCACTGCTGCCAGAAACTTAGCTCAAAAAATGTGATACACTTGATATTTTAAGATTCCTCACCTACCTGTTGCTGGACTTTTGAGAAGAGATTAGATATGATACAGTTCAATAGAAAAGAGACCCTGGGATGAAAACCGCTTGGATTGCTGTCTTCACTGAAAACAAAACAAAAACCCTTTCAATAATTAAAGTATTTTTTGTTTTGCTTTGTTTTTTTTTTTTTTTTTGTGTGTCCCCAAACAGCAAAAGTCAAATTAAACAATCCTCACAAGAAAAGATGTGCATCACAGGTATCCTTGTATTTCTGCACAGACTCTATGAGCTTTTTCAAGTGTGCCGTGAACAGATGGAGATAGTTACAAGCTTTTCAAAACAGTGTTTACTGCAAACTTTCAGGCAATCTGTCATGGTTTTTGTATTCCCAGGGACTTTTTAAGTCCTTGAAAAGGGACCAGAAATTGTAAATGGTGCTTACTAATTCACATCTACCTAACTCACAAACAAACTCTCATATTCAGTATCAAAAAGATATTTAAAGAGATGAAGAAAATTATATGATCCTCTCAAACACATCAAGTCGCTTTTGAAGACAGAGTTGTATTTATGTTAACAGAAGCCAGACATTGTAATAAAGATTGTTTCTTCTCCTAGAGAACAAGGCATATATTTTCTTTCAGCTAATGACAGGACTTGTTGAATACAGCAATAGAATAACATTCAAAACTACAGGCTCAGTTCCCTGCTGTTTTGTCAATGAGAACGCTCCCTGAACCAGCTGAGACCTGTATTAGTTCCAAATTGCCCAAGCTAAGGAGCAAAAATTTTTGTGCCCTTGTTACCAACATACTCATTTCGCCTATACTGAGCTTTCAGGCAGGGTTAGATTGGGGCTCTTTGTCTACATATCAACACAAGTTTTCTCCTGACATTTTTCACTGCAGCAAACAAGCAAGAAATTAAACATCTCCCTCAGAGGCACTCACTCTGTATATTTTTCTAGCCCTGATATTTCCTGTAAATGATATCAGCTACCTTTTCACCTTTTCTTTTAATAATAGAAAAAAAAAAAAAAAAAAGCTCCAGAAATTACTTACTTCAGATTCCCGATTTTTATAGCCTATAAGATCATGAATCCAAAACCAGAAAAGTAACTCAAACAGGGCATGATCAATATCCCATACGTCTTCAGATTTTCATGAAAAGGAGCAAAATATAGCCTAAATTTATTTTCAGGAGAGGGTCAGAAAATTCCTGAATTCATTTTCTCCAGATGATTTCACAAATGAAACAAACATATCTGTCAGCAAAACTTGCTAGTTATAAATTTCTGAAAGGAAAGAACAAAAATTAAGGAGAATTCTGACATAGGGTTAATATTATTGATATCCCCAATTGATACTACTTCCTTAAAGGAGGAGAAAAAAAAAAGGGGGCCATCAGCTGAAAATGTTCATTTGTTTAACCAGCAACAAAAAGAAGGTATCTATGGGTACACTGACAAATATATATATATATATATAACAAATGATTTTACTATTAAGCATAAAAACAATAAAAATATTCACAGCACACTTGAGGGCAAATGACAGTCTGTCAACTGGAAGTAAAAGATGCCAATCTAGAGATCTACAAAAATATTTCACAAACATCATAAAGCTGTATGTGCTCAACTTTGCTATAAGTTACATGATGCATCACAAAAGACCTTATTTTTCATTTATTCATATTTATGCGAGCACAAAAGAAAAAAAATAAAGGCAGTTGCTTTCTTCATCCCATTCAATCCTATGCCCAAGGAGAACATAATAGAGATCGGAGAATATATTGTGGAGATACAAAACAAAAGGCGAGCCAGTTTGCACACTAAGTAGGTGATGAAAGTCAAACTTCCTCACCAATTATTTCTAAAGTTCATGTGGATGCAGTGGGCTTTGCTGCTAGTGACAGAATATCATGAGGGCAAATCTTTCCTACTGGCCCAAGGGTTAATTCCCTATAATAGTGGAGCTACCAAAAACATAAGGAAACAGCATGTGTGGTCTTGACAGTCTTTCAATTCACCAGTCCCAAAGGGCGAAATGATTGACTATCCAAAGTCTTTGAAATTTCCCTGGTAATTCAAAATGAAAGAAGCAGGGTAGCCTGAGAAATCGTACTGATTCATTCTGGGAAGCCACCAATAGATATTCAAAATACTCATGCACTGAGACAGCACAATTGCAGGTGGAGCAGCAGTGATAGCTATTCAGCAAGGCTTATAGGGCTCACTCTGGAGACTTTGCTTTTCCAAGGGATCAGTAAAAATCACTAATTATGCATTAAGTTACATGGTAGGTTGATAGAATTCATATTTTCATGCACAGCTTTTACAGCTCTAGCAGCAATAATCCTTCTAGCATAGAAAGGCCACGCAAAAGCTTGGCAGTTTTCTACTATTTTGCTTGGCTTTGTGCTTTAAGCAGGTTTTTAGACTTCAGTGGAACTACACTGTTACCCAAAGCATGTGAAACTATTCAAAAATCAGTCCAAAAGTAAGCCATCTGCAACCATAAGAGTGCCACAGGCAGCTGAGGATTTCTACTGCTTGATAGTGGGCAGCATGATAAACTTCAAATGGACACTTGCTTCCCAAATGGTAAATGTACAAGCACAGTTAAGGCTATCAAATGCCTAATATACTATGAAGATATTTAAGCCATTTTGTTAACAATTTTTTTTCCTGAATCCTAGAAATTAAGCTCTACAAAAATGATTCCTTACTTGAACAAATAAAATCCGTCTTCTCCCCAGTTTTCTCATTATACCTGCCTGAGGCAATCCAAATTAAGCTCTGCCTATAAATTGCCAGCACTGAAAAAGAAGAGATTGCAGAAGCTCACCAGTGATTGCTGGTGCAAGCAGAGAAAGCAGAGCATGACTGTGTCTGCAGGCCCTCTGCACAACACACAGAAAGTACAGTATATTCCAATGATCTCAACTTGGCCAGCTCATCTGATAAACAGGCATGACATCTATCCAACCCTGCATGTCTATATCCTAGCTCTATCCAATATCCACCTCCATGGAATGACAGATAACTCTAGCACTCTAGCAGTATTTCAGACCCTTGCTATTTCCTATGATGTTTTTAATGAATTTTGGTGGATGTTTATCCGATTTATTATGAAACCCTTCCTGATGCAAGCCACAATACTCTAGGCAGAATCAATCTACTTATTGGCTCCACAAAATGGCAATAATGAGAAGTTTGTAAATAACATCTGAGAAAGTTATGCATTTTCAGACTTTGGTGCTTAGCTTGATGAAAAGGGATGTGATTTAATGTATATTGTAACATAGATGAACAAAAAGACATCAGATTCTGGTCATCTATTAAAGACTCAGGAGGAAAGAAAAAAAGCAAGGAACACCTTTTAGAGTTATGTATGACTCTACTTTTTTTATACTTTTCTCATTCTATGATTAAGAAGACTGGAAAGAGCATCCTCAACTATTGAGTTTGCTCTCTTTAATGTAAATGCTGTTCATAAATCATAAAATATGTTTATATTTTATTTACAATTAGCACAGGAACACTTGTGGAAATACAATACCTGTAAAATGCCTTTGCAGTAGAGGATTTCTAGAAGATCTTAATAATATAAATACCCTCATCTTGCAAAAGAAAAAAAAAAAAAAAACTCCAACAAAGCTTTGTACCAGCATTGGTCAGACTCTGAAGTTATTTATTCAATAAAAGCACTACCTTATTTCTGCCTGGAGAAAAGAAATATGGGACTATGACGACAGCTCTAGTACAGGAGCCACTGATGCATATAATTTTTTCAGCAAAGTCTAGGTCTAAGAAAATATAAAGTTGTTCTAGAACTGGTATATTTATTCCTCCATGAAAAATAATCCTTAGGAAAAAAAATAGGTGCTGAGGAATCTATGTTTTAGCACTTTTTCTCACAACAAATGTTTTGCATCCTGTCTCAGCTAGAATGAATATCATTTTCCTCAGGAAGTCTTCTCAGATGTTTGGTTAGTTTTTATACTCCTCCATTCTCATTCAGTGCCACAATAGGTGAAATTCATTGAAATTTTACCATTTATAAAAATAAACCAATATCCTATCTTTCTGATCAAGCTTTACATTTACATTTGCTGTATTGTTTTATATTTAAATTATACATCAGCTTTTCTCTGTAAAGGGATTTCAGTTAAGGTCATCAACAGAATGTTTTTACAGGTTTTAAAATAGCAGCTTTGGTGAAGTGAGAAGAAAGACTGCAGCAGTCTAAATTCAAATCCTCATCTGATCTACAAAAAAAAAAAAAAAAAAAAAAAGGAAAAGTTCAGAAAAGCTGAAAATTGGGAAAAGAACTCAAGAACGCACAAAACTGGAAAAGTTAAGGTATTTGGGTTCATTTTGCTTTTTAAATCTATGAAATATTTCTCCTTGTGTCAAAGCCATCTCTTCCTTAAAGTGTTATTCTCCAAAACAAAGTGGGCTCTGGGGTACAACAAAATTAAATGGTCAAATTCTGGTGAATACAATTTGTAATGCAGTATAATAAAGCATGTTCCTCTGAATGCAAAAAGCAAAGATTCTAATTTGGATCATGTCTCTATTTTAAGTGCACCTTATCTGCAGGATTCAAAACAGCAAATCACCTTGTACTTTTTTTTTTTTTAATTGAAAGGCTAGGTCTATTAGAAACCCTCTCTTTTTAAGCACCAACACAAGGGAAGAGAGAGGTAACTAGCAAATTCAGTTAACAGATCCAACATCCTGGAAACAATAACGGTCTGGCTATGTGAGAAGCAGTAAAAGGACATCTGAAATGTTTTTGAACTAGTCTCTGTTTTGCCTTGACTCCACTCATATTTACAAAAATTTTACAGATTATTTTTTTAAGCAAAAATATCTTCCACAGTTAATACAAGGCATTGCTCAGAGAAAATTAGTGTGTTAAGCTAGCCAGACCCATAGGCAAGTGAGCGCTTTCTGTTTATGAACCCTGCTATAATACAAAGGAAGCTGGAAGGGAGTGTGCGGGATTACCTAGTGCATCCCCACAGATGCTCTAATAAAATAAACTAATTAACTGATGTATGTTTTACCTATATTTGTACATATATAATTAATGCTGTTTGCATGGGACCTATTTTGGCAAGGTCTCAGAAATAAACTAAGCTGATGCACATGCAAGAATACATACTGAGGACACTTTTAATTAGTAGAAGTATGGGAAAAATAACTGAACAGATTCTCAATTTCCCTGGCAAGGACACCTGTATTCATGCAGCAGCCTTCAGGACTAGTCTCTGTTTGGTAATGGGCAATCCAAAATAGTAATACTATAACAAATATCTTTATTTTAAGAAATTAAGCATAGCCATTCTTGGCAATAATATGATAGGACTGGTCAATTATATCTGTGGTACTAATTTAAGAAAGTAAAAGACTTCCAGGGTAAAAAAAAAAAAAAAAAAAGTACTCCTCTTCCAACGATCTTTACTTCTATAAACAGCTATAGTTTAAGAGCATCCAAACAACTACACCTGTTTCTAGTTCCTCCATCTGCCTGGAAGAGATATTGGCTCCCCCTTATATGTCAAATAACAGTCAGACATATGAGTATTATTAACCATGTTCTTATACTCCATTTCTTTTTTCCTTGTGCACTAGAAAAAAGTAGAAAAATAGCACACATAGCAACAATCACAACAATTTATTTGGCAAAATATATATATATATATTTACCAATTAATTCCTTTAGAAAATTAAAGTTAACCAGCGAGCTGTACTAACTAATTAGAATACTTCAGGAAAATGTGCATCATGATCATACAAGAAGAGAAGTGCCCCGAAAAAGAAATGTTTTCCATTAAGATTAGAACTTAATCCTTGAATGCTTTACTTATCCATCCATGCAATTCTTGTGAATATATTCCCGCTGGAACTTTTACACTAGTTAAAATTATTTGTGTAAGTTATGATAGCGAGATCAGGCTTTTAGTGAGCAGAGTAACTGATTACTCTTAGCATATTTTTTGCCATGGTGAAAGCGCTGGTGCAGAGGACTCTAACCTCTAAATATAGATATAAATAAAGAACTAATACAGAAGATTTTTCTTGAGTGTCCATGATGGACTTCCAGCTGCTGCACATAAACAAAGCAGTGAAGGGCCACCATATTCAAGCCCACAGACAGCACAGGATTTCCACCACATAATGCCATGTTTTAGGTTGATACCAAACGTGCAGTTCACCATGCCGTTCTTCCAACAACAGGCAGCCCATCTGCTCCTTGGATTTACCTATCTCAAGGAGCTTCTCTTTACTGACCTGCCACCCATGACCGCTCCTTACAGGGATGTTACAGCTAAGTTGGCCAAGCTCTGCCTAAAGGGACTCCCTTCTCTTGCACCTACGCTGACACTCATCTGACCCCATCGTGAGTCAGTTCAGGACCCTAAACAAACAGGGGTTTGTTTTGAGTTGGTTTCTTGGAGGGTTACTTTTCCTGCTGGTTTACCTCCCAGAATCAATTCTCTCCAAGAACGTGAAAGTGGAGACAGAGCAACCTGTCCGCTGGCTTAGCAGTTGGTTTATATATGTTTAGCCATAACAAGCAACCTGGCCCTTCATCATAAAATTTGCTTGTTTGTAGGGCTGTGCTCTGAGCCACATCACTGAAAATGATTAAAAACAGGAGAAAAGGGAATGAGCTCTAGACCACTTGACTCATACATTTCAGAGCAAAACCATATAAATGGTTGAATCAACACAGTAAAGGAGACAATGAAATATGAGAGGTAGAAGAGGGCGAAACAGCTACAGGCAAAAGGGACTGGGACCTTCCTAATCCAGGTTTGCTGTGAGAGAAATCACAATGTGACACCTCAATTAAGTGGGATTTTTTTGAGTCGTATCTTTCCATTACTTATTATGAAAATGTCATACATTCCATTTCAGTCTTTGCATGAGGAGATTTGCTTCATGTTTGTGCATGCCTTGTGCACACAAGTGAAACATTGAAGATATAAATAAGGATTTCCAGCGAAATATGTGAAGTCAGTAGGTCTGACAGCCAGTTTTCTCTTTTTCTGTTGAAAATGCTTGGTTGTATTTTTGTCCCTTTCCCTTGTGCCCAAGGTGCTGAGAGACAATAGCTTGCTGCTCATGCCAGTTCTTCATGCAAGAGGCTAGTTCTGAGATGACTAGTTAATATCTCAGAGTGAACAATAAAAATAAAAATATCTCTACAACCATGGCACATTTTACCGTGTTCTGGTCACCCTGAAAGGAATGAATTTCAGCTTGCACTTCACCCTAAAGTTTAAATTAATATCAGAAAACAGGGAATTTTAGGATTACTGGGATTACTAAGATAAATAAGGACATCATAAAGATAAGATAAGCAGTATCTGATATACCATTGTCCACTGTTTCCCCTTCCTTGTATTTTCTTGAAGAGGAATCATGATGTGCTCCAGGTGGTCCCTTACACCAGACAATCGAGGTGCACAATGTTAAGTGCACTTCACCTGAAGAACAGATGTTGCCATCAAATGTCAGTAGGCCTTAGGTGCCTAAGTGGCCTAGATATATTTTGGAAGGTAACCTTATACATTCACCAGATCTTGCAAAAGCAGCAGAATTGACTCAGACTGTGCTTACACTAGAAATAAAAGAAAAATCATCATGGCATTCTTTACTCTGTGAATAACACAAACCCAAACTAATCCTATACAAGAAAGCAGTGCAAGATTTATCCTTTGAATTATGTTTTAATTATGGTACTGGCTATTAATGGAAATTAAAGTAGCAGAAGTACCATCACCAGTATTTTAGCCCAGCTCCAGTTTGGGTTGTGTGTTACAGAATGTTCTAACCAATAGAATCCCCAGAAATGTTTTTCCCACAGTTTAAGTTTGTTTCCTAATTTCCTCTATTATGGCCTAAAGTTATTCTATTTGGGAGGGGGACAAAGCGGGGACAAAGTAGGAAGGCTTTATTTCAATGTTTCAATGTAGATGCAAGTCATGTGTGAGCCTCAAAAGAACATATTATGGGTTTGAAACTTCAGTGTCATTATTTATTAGTTCCTTTGTTAATTTTGTAAGACATATGAAAAGAAAAAAAGGAGGAAAAATGACATATATATATATACATACATACAGTTCTCAGAAGAAATCTATACAGATTCAAATGCAGTTCCAGTCCTAATATTTTATTTCCCCCAGCAATTAAGCCCTCAAAAGCCAGTTATCCTAAATGCATCATTTTCTAGCATAGGGAAAACAAGTGAATCTTTTGAAAGGGCTTGAGAAACAGGCCTCACCTAGCTAATTTGAGGCAGATTGTTTTCCTATGCAGGGAGAGTTCAGAGCAAACATTTTCTTTTGCCTGTTAAACCTGAATCCCAACCTAGTGTCTGTTGCAAATAAATAAATAAATAGTAAAGGATGGAATATCCCTGAAACTCATCAGCACACACAGTCTCTCTAAATTCAGCATAACAAATTGGGTCCAGCCTTGGAGATAGGTTCGGTATAAGTACATCTGAATATGCCAGTTGATTTCACATACTCTGATTCTCAGGTTGTTGTAGGCTCCTTCTTGTTTTTCTTTGATTTCCCATTGCTGTCCTAGAATTTCTGAGTCACATCAATACTCCCTCTTTACAAGCTGCCAAATCTTGGCTCAAGGAATGAATAATGTTCAAAATCTATACAGAATTTTACATTATTATTATAGCAGGTAGCTAAAAATTAATGTACGCTTAGCTGTGCAAGAGACAATGAGACATACTGTCTTGCCTGCTACTTAAGATTTGAAATGCAAAACAGAAAGTTATCAGTAATCACTAAGAAATAGTGTAAAATGAAAAGTAACCCCCAAATCACAAACCACCTTGACAATCACCCATTTTGTAAAACGATCACATTCACTAGCTGCCCAACTCCCGGTTTTGCACTCCTGCATCTCACACTGTCAGCTGCCTAACCATTGACTTGAGGTTTCAAGATGAGGTAGGTATCACTAGTCAATTGACTATTTCCATGCCCTGACTACAGAGCTCACCTGAAACCTCACTGAACACATCCAGGTCACTAAGCAAACTGAAAAGTATCCCAGTCTACAGAAAAGAAGTAAATAGCTCTTTGTTACCTAAGTAAGCTGAACCATTTACCAAGGCTCTGCTTTCCAAATCAGAATACACAGGTCCCCAAACAAGATCTGCAAGAAGCAAGAACACATTCAAAGACACCTCTCTCTGTCCTTGCAGGTATTCAGGATAAGGTATCTGGAGAAAACTGAGCAGACTTGGAAGCTCACTGCTGCCCAAATGCTGTCTTCTTGCTCTCACATCTTCAATTCTCCAGGCTCATCTGACCCTTCAGTGAGTCAGCCTAGCTCACTGAACAGACAAAATCGTCTTCCCATTTTTCTAGGCTAATTTCTGATATTCTTTTAATATACGCTTTTTATATATTCCCTTTTAGTATTATCTTTACCTTTTGATTATTCTCCCTTTTTCTTCCCTTTCTACATATATACATTCACACAGCTTTAAATTCAAATAGGCAGATAACTTATTTTTAAAAATCCTGATGTATTTATTTGTAAATGTTGGATATATAACTAATACTTAATAACTTCTTATTTTTTTATGAAGGTATAGTAAGAAAAAAAGTGAAATCGGTTTCCTTTGTGACTAATTTGATTCAAGGGAGCAGTGCTTTCTAGTAAAAATGTTTAGTCAGAAAATGTCTGACCAGCTATATTCATAGCCTATTAAATCATTACATATTCTCCAGGGATCAGTCCTAGTCTCAAGCTCAAATAAACCCTTTCAGTGTCATTCTGTGTGTGCGTTGCTTTGCAAAATGGGGAAATCGGTATTTTTAGGGCAGCGCTTAAGTCTAACACTTAAGTATCATTTTTTTAAACCATGCAGGTTATGTAAACACTCACATGTCACGCGTAAGTCCTTTATAAAGTGTCAGCTACTTAATATGCCAAAGCTTTGAAATCAGTAACAGCAGTTGCACACACATGGAAAAGAACTGCTCCCCTTTGGTAACTGATACCTTCTACAAGCAGGTACTTCACACTTTCCAGCAAAGCAAAACATGTCCCTTCACCACTGGCACTAGTTTGTGTCTGTCTATGAGCACATAACTGAATGTCATGTCATTAACAGCACTGTGTTTTGGGAGGTCTTTGTTTTTATGTGCGTTTAACTACTTTCTTTGAATCCACTAATTTACAGCTGCATTCTCTCCAGATGGAAACATTTAATCTAATCTATGCCCCATTTTCTACACTACTCCTGACAAGGCTTTCAGGGAGTTCAAGGGAGAGGAGGGGGAAGGGGGGAAAGTGTTTTTGAAGGCTTTGTGAATGATTAAAGTCTCTGTAACTCCAGAAGGAGCAGGGAAATGTTTCACATCCTGCTCAGCCTTGTTATTACAATGCAAACAGAAGAAACAAACTCCTTTCTTTTACTCTCCTTTAAGTTCAGTACAATCCATGCAGAAGCCTTGTAACTGACAAAAGCAGGAGTGAGCTCAATACTCAGCGCACAATTTTTTCAAAAGTGTTGTTTTTCCCCTGTATTGCATCACTGGGATCAGAGTGCAGGAACTGAAACCAAGGCTGCTTCATTCCGTTTTGTTGACTCTTATCTTTTGGCTATACAGTAATCTATAGCAGTGATCAACTGTATAGTGACAAAGCCCTGATGCGAGGAAAACACCCTCTCTAAGTCAGCCAGACCCACAAGCAGTTCTCACAACCTGTACCTGAAAGGTAATATCTGCATGTCTGAAGCTCCATAGTCTCCATAGAAACAGAAACCTCCAGCTTTCTTGTGAGTGCTCTATCAGCAGGATTTACTAGGGAAGAGGAAAAAATATGTATATATTTATATATATTATATATATATAAAATATACATATATATATGTATACATATATATATATATATCATTTCCTCATCTCTCAGCAGCACTTTTAAGGAAAAGTCTGGGACAGTTTGGGAATATGGGGAGAAACCTCCAAAGTAAAGGTCCAAATGATATTTCACATCTCTACTTGCACCTTCTGCTAATGAATAGTCATCATGCTGACTATTGTAAATCCCATTTGGAGTCATTTTTTTATCTCTACTTGGTTGCTACTGAGGGCCAGTAGGCATCTAAATCACTTTTCAAATTACTGCCTTGGACTCAGACTCTCAGGCAAGGCCTGTGTGTGGTGATACAGAGTTTAACTTTTCCAGGGGACCTTGATGATCCAAAGAATAATGTGACCTTTTAAAAAAAGATTGTCTCCAAAGCACAGATTCAAGGGACTTGATAATTAATATAACATATTATTAGACCAGTTACACCCAAGAAGACTTAAAATATTGGGATTCTATATAGGAGATTAAATCAATAGTGAAGAACCAAGGATTAAATCAACTGTTAACTCTGCTGTGGGTATTCTCAGAGTCCGCATCTCAAGGAAGACATAGTAGAGTTGGAAATGACACAGAGAAGGACAACTAAAATGACTGAGGGGATAGAAAGCAGCTGCCATGCATAGAAAGGCTAAACAGGCCTTTCAGGTGTCAAACAAAGGGGAGACGAGGTTTGCAAAATCATGCCGAGAGTGGATAAGGTGGGTGAAGAACTATTCTTCATCAAATGTCGATATAATAAAAAGTTTCAAAAAGTGTCCACTTCTGATATGTAGGATCCTTTCCAAAATAATCAGCTCAAGGCTGAAACCTGATGCATTCAAAGAGAACAGAAGGGATAAGAGGCATATAGCATCCTTGAAAAAAACTATAAAATAATATACTGTAAAATATGGAGACAGCTTTTTATGCTATTTTGTATATTAAATTTTATTCATGCTTTAAGCATAAACATAAAATTGGCACTTTGCTTACTGGAAGTGGTGTTGCACTTTAACAACTAAGCTATAGTGTATGGATTATAAACAAAATATCATCCATAAGAAAGATCATCTGAGGCTAATGTGAAGTTCATATCTTCTTGATAGTTACAGAAAGGAATAAACAAACTAAACTAAGAAAGGGCAAAAAGAAATCAGCCTTGCTCATTACAGATAGCTGCTTTCTTTTTTTGTTGTTGCTTCTTTGTTTGTTTTATGTGGTCGGTGACATTTCTGCTCTTTCATTTTCTGATGCCTTGCACTTTGATCCTAACAAACATAATCATCAGTATCCTAACCTGACATGCAATGTGTTAAGTTCTGTGTTTGTTTTTTCTCCCTCCTGTTGGCTAAAACCCTACAGAGGCCAATTATATTGTCTGTGCCAGCATCAAGTCTATCTTTTAGTATGGTGATGGTTATAAACACCCAATTATACTTAGAATAAGGACTGTGCTGTGAAGTTGTGTTTTCACTTTACTTGAATTGTTTTTTGAGTGGAACCACATTGTGACTTGCAATGTAGATACTTTCTCAGGAGTATTATTATTAACTACAGGAAGACACCTGTGTTGTGCTTCCTTCTCTAATCACAAAAGGTCAAATAATTCACCACATATGAGTTTGTCAGCTCTTGTCATTTTTTGGCATTATGATTAAGTATGATCTATGATTCATTCATTAAAGCCATTATATAAATAATAAATATAGCAGTTTGTCAATGTTTGATAAACCTGGTAAAAAATTCTTTTTGGAAAAATTTAAAACAGAGCACATTGATCTTTGACAAAGCATATTGACTTTCCATCCGCATATGAAAACTTTGTAATAAGCTGTTTTAAACTGTGTTTTAGGCAATTTCAATGTTAAAAAGAACTCAGTTTTCAAGAAAAGACTGAATCACTGCAAGAGCAGAGAAGAGGAAATTGAATGATTCAGTGAAGAACAATTAAGGTTAAAGAGACATCTTTGATAGCGTATAGTGATAGATTAACAGTCGTATATCTTTTACACATGCCATTTATTTCCATAATGAGAGAGTTCCAGAAATTAAAGCAATGTTTTAAAGTAAAGCCAAACACTTCTTGACATTTATAGGAGTAGTTATTCTTAGGTTTCTGTATGATATACATATGACATTTTTTTAAAATGAGACTGAAGATTACAATCTTTTTGTAATAAAATGAGAATATTCCTAAGAATGTTGTAAATACTAGCTGAAGAAAATTGGTTTGGAGAATCTTTGTTTATCTGTGCTTTCCTACTTGACTTGACCAAAAAATCATATATATTGAAGTCACCTTATGTAACAATGCGTGTTTGTGTAGCAGCGGGCAGTGACTATGGAAATAGTTTCTCAGGAGGGCAATTGAAAGTGGCTGAGCAGCTGAGCCTCACACAAAAGCCCACATGCTGTATAGTATCCACAACTAAATAAAGACTTCAGGTCATCCGTATAAGGTTAAAAATCACACAGATGACGATCTGGAAAAAAATCAGACCAGAATTTCCAGGCATTTCCAAGACCCATCTTCTGTGAGGTCCTAATTTCTACTTTGTTTATGAGAAGAAAAGTAAAGGATGACCCTCCTACTATGAAAAGGAACATCCTGAAATATTCTTTCAAGTTTTGGAGTAGGTTGTATAGCAAGGGAACTGAGGGGCCCAACAGGACCCAAAGACTTCTAAGCGGATATTTGAAAAATGATCAAGCAACAAGTTCAAAGGAATATCTCACAATTACGCTAGACAAAATAGCTTCATCACTAAACTTTAGAGTCAACTTAGAAATGGAGCCTTTATTCAAACATTCTCCTTTCCCTTGTCCAAAGGCAGAATAGCTTATGCTATCCCAAACTGAAAACATGCAGAAAGCAATAGAAAAGGTTGAATGACTTGGGCCAACCTGGTGTGAAAAGACTTTCATAATGTAACAGTGCAGTGAGTCCTGCTTTCTGCTTTTGTCTTTATTCATGTCCTTTAACAGTAAAAGATAATTAAATACTGAACACGAGGTGCAAAAGAACAAAACATCTACGAAGTGTAATGAAAGATTTATTACAAAGACCTACAAAGATAGATCTTTGAGCACAGGCATCCTTGAGCACTCTTGCAAAGAGTAAAAGGGCAGGATGTTAAGCCATAAATCTCAAATGACTATTATATGCTACTAAAAGATGCCAAGACACCTGCTGATGTAGTTTGATTAAACTGAGCTTTCGTGGCCTTCATAAGGATAAACAGTACAATCAAGGACTGAATGTAAGTACACTTGCAATTTCTTTACAGACGTTGTCAAGGCAAGACAAAAAGGACATCTTCCACTGTTTAAAAGCAGGGACTCTTGAATATGAACAAGCAGCATCTTCATCCACATACATGAAAAATCTTTGGAAAGGAAACATATGTTCCCCCCACCAGGTCCTTAAACTGAAATACCCTGCACAAAGATTTGCAGAAATGAGTGTTACTTTGGGTACACATTCACTATATAAAGTATACAGTTATAACTGTCCTACATGTGTGCAATGGGTTTTCAAACATACTATCAGTCATACATGTGCAGTGTACTCTCAGAAGTGTTGGGCCCAGGGCTTATGACAGATCAAATCTATTAATATACACACTCAGCCGTGCAACAGGAGGAGAGCTGTGGCATACAGTCCTCAGGCACTTTCATCAGCATCTCTTCCCTGCATTGCATTGCACTCAGGCACCGGATTGTTGGTGTCCAATTACTTTCAGTTCTTTTTTTTTTTTTTTTTTCTCCCCACTGAGATGTTACCTTTCTTCCTTCCTCCTTTCCCAGAACTGTTTTCCCTTTGATATACCATCAGCATCTACCCTTCTTCACTGTAGGAGGTCTTCTCTGAGTGAGCTGGGTCTGATTATACAGCTCTTAGATCTCTCTCTGCTCCCACCAGCTCTTGAGGAGATAGGTGGTTAATTGGAGCCAGCTGCTTGGCAGTTTTTCCACCTGTGTGGTAGTTCACTCTGTCACAATGAGAGATGAGAGTAGGAATAGGCCATAAAAAATCCTTGGAAGTGAAGACAAGAGGCTTATGTTTGATATACAGAAGGAAAGGCATGTGGAGGAAGTCAGAGAGGGACTATGTGGTCTGTGAAGCAGACCAGGATAGAGCTTTGCTGCAATGCAATGCAGGGGCAAGGCTGCTTTCCTCAAGGAAGCGGATGTTGCAGTAACTGAGGGGTGAGGTGTTCAGGGCACCACAGTATGTTTTAGCTCTGAGAATGGATACGAAAATCCTTAACTGAGAAACAGTGTTCAGGATGCATCAGTGAAATTTAGGCAGACAGTTAAATGTGAGGACCAGGAAGGACTGATAAGTTCTGTTCATCTACCACACATGACTAAAAATTTAGCAGCAGTAATGAAACTACTGTTAAGTGGCAGACTGATGGTGTTATGAACATAAACCTTAAACTTTTTCCTCCTCCTCCTTTTTCTCTGCCCATTTGTCTACCTCTCTTCTTTTTAGCCTCCACTTCTAAACTCTGCAGTCCATGGTCAAGCAGCAAGATCAAAATGAGAAACAGTCTTATTAAAAATTCTGTTTTTAACAGAATTTCCTTAGACTTTCAATTAAAAAAAAAAAAAAGACACAGTCCTTTTTTTTTTTTTTTTTTTTCACATCAAAGTATGAAATATTACACAGTCTTACCTAAATGAGAGAGAACCCTGGAACAAGCTGCCCAGAGAGGCTGTGGAGTCTCCTTCTCTGGAGATCTTCCAAACCCATCCAGATGTGACCCTATGCCACGTGCTCTAGGTGTTTCTGCTTGAGTCTCTTCTTGGACTGGAAGATCTCTAGAAGTCCCTTCCAACCTCAGCTGTTCTGTGATTCTACGATTTTAGTGTAATACAGCAATGAGTATGACAATATAGTATTAAAATGTACAGTATAAAATGTTTTAATTTTAGTTATATAGAGAGTATGAAATTACTCTGCTTCATATAAATCTGGGATTATAATAATATGGCTATAGGATGAAAACAGGAAAAAGGGCAATTGCCGTTCAGCTACAGGTGTCAGGCTTCAGATCACACTGCAGTTACACACAGTAACAGTAAGTAGCACTGTCCAGAGAAATTCCATGGAAATTGCAGGCTGCAGCATAATCATTTTTTTTTCAAAGTAGGATGCAGCCTAATCTAATTACAGAATACTGAAGTCAAGTATCAGCTTTTGTGCATCCTGCGTATTGTACGCTTGCCAATTATGTCTAATATAGACAGACAGGTGAGGTTCAAAGGAATAACTCGGCAAATTAAAATTGGAATCACCCAAATTAGCAGAATTGTAGGGTCAAATCATGAGCCCAAGAAGTCAAAGGGAGCTTTGTTATAGGAGCCAATGTGTTTAAGATTGCTAAATGAGTGTTTCTTAAATAAGAGGGGAAATTGTTAGAAGTTTATTTAAATCCTGGTTTCATTTAATTGAAATGGATTTATGCCTTTTTTTGAATCCATTGAAATGGATTTGTGTCTTTTTTTTTCTGTGATAATTCCAGGTTGCTATCCATCTGTTTTTTGTTCTTTCCTGAATATATCTGAAATGCATAACACATTCTGTAAGTCTGCATCTCATCTGTGAGAATACACAAAATGCACATGTAAATACACTCATCTGTTTTTCCTAGCCACTCGACCTGGGTTTCTCTGAGCTTTTACAAACAAAATAAGCTCATATTGAGACTAGGTCAATGGAATCCTTCAGTTGGATCCCCTCAAGATCAGCATGTTGTTGTTGCAGCACTGAAATCTCTTCCAGATGAGATAGAAAGCCAGCATGCTCTTCAAGTTTATTAAAATTTCTGTGGCATTTTCCCTAAGATTAGGATTGTTAACTTCAGCATTAATTGTTATGTCTTGGCTAAATTCCCACTCAAGTGAAATGTGTTTTTAGGTTCCCCTTTCAGCTCCTGGTGCATATTGCTGAGCCAGTTGTTTTGCACCGCTAAGCAGCTACTGAGATTCATCTCAGAGTAGCTGTGTGTTAATGCTGATAGAAATCTGTTTACCTATTCCTTACCTCTGTCACAGGTCTCCTATTCAGAGGCTTATTAGAGGTATGTAATTTATTTAATTGTTTGGGAAGGAAGATATTGACGTGCATGAAAGCTTTTGAGTCTCATTGAAAGTCCTGGGTTTCATTTAGATGCTTTTGAAATGTATCAGCAATTTACTGCTATCATTTTAAAGCTAAATCTATACTGGCAAGTAATTTGGAGGAACATAAGAGAAGCAGTAAATAGATGCAAGCGGTGCTGAGGACTCTACATCTTCCCTGGGCAGCAGTTCAGGGGTGTCACTGTGTCACAGATATCTGCTTCCCTGGCTGGAGCAGCCCAGCTTTGAGTTGGAAGCCACAGGACCAGCCACTGGTACAGCCACAGGACCTGTTGTTGGTAGAGACCCTTATATCCTCACTGAGGTTTGGAGCACATTTGGTGCACAATGAGGGTGACAATTTCCAGTGTAGGAATCCCTCTAGAAAGTATGTTATAAATACTTGCCCAGAATTCCTGGTAACCAAACCAAAGCAAATCAAGGGGGGATAGTCAGAGGATTCGCTTCAGCAATATACGTTTGTCCCAAACCAGAATGTTAAAATAGATGCAGCTTGTCAAGGGCAAGCAAGGACAGTGCATCGACAGCAGGGATGTTGTTTAGCCTCTTTTTTAGAGGATTAAAGGGTAACAAAGACCTCTATTTTTTTAAGTTGCTTTGTAGTGACACATTGGCAAATGATTTTGAGAAAAACTCTAAAAAACACTAAGCTTAAGTTAAGGTAGTTCCACTACTTTCAAATGGTCTACTCCATTTTGAGCAAGACCAGAATGGGTTTCTTAAAAGTACTTTATTATTTTTCTATAACGTTACAAACTATAACAAAATTTAGCTAATAGTATACTAAAATTGCTGAGTGTAATTACAGAAAATATTGGATCCCATCACTCCGTAGACATATCAAAGGATGACAGCTCAAGCTGATTTCTGGTAACAATTATTTCAGTCAAAGTTAAAATGTAACCATTCTTCATTCCTGTTCCTTATTTCTGTCACAGATTAATGTTCAAAGAAAACAGAACTATAAATAGCAGGTAGGAATGTCTTTCTTTAGAATAATTTCTCCCTTAAAAAGACATAGTATTATCTTTTTGTCTTCACCTGTGAGGATATGAAATAGAAATCCTGAACTCTAGTACATGGTATAAATCCAGAGTAATTCCATTGAAGGAACTCCCTTGGAGTAAACCAGGTTTGACAGGTATAATCAAACCCTCTATCGCATTAGGATCATAATAAAATCAGGAGAATTGGGAACCGATAGAAAAAGCAGAGTGTTTCTATAAAGAAGAGCATGTGCAGGCACAAACATCATTTTATTTAACTTTTTAACGTCTTTAGAAATCCAGGCATAAGTATTCATTATGCAGGTAAAGGTGCAAAGCTGACATCAAGTTCTTGGTCAGGAAAAGTGTCAGAACATGAGAGTGAAATGAAGAGAAGCTTCTCTATAAAGAAGAAAAAGGAGTCTGCAGACAATAAAAATGAGCTTTTAGTCCTCAGTACAGAAAATTTAATATATCCAAGCAATCTGTGGGGCAAGACAAATCACATTAATGTCAGACATACAAGAAAATCCTTTGAAATGTTGGGCAGAGCATGGCAAGGGGCCAGAGTCCCATCTGAAAGTGCTGCTCCTGACCAACTTTATCCAAGGCCTACGGCAGAGTAGTAGCTGGGTTGGTCTCATGTTGTTCACAGGTATTTATTTTCCCCACCTCTTCAGATTATGCTGCTGAACAACTTTTAGTGCCCTGTAAACTTAACAGCACCTGAGCATGTTTAATTTAGGAGAGCAAAAGCCTGCTGGCAGTGTGCCACATCCAGAGAGTCCAGGGCAAACCATTATGTCCCAGAACTGCATCGGTGTATGATGATAGACTAAAATTCATATAATAGTGCATTGTTTGTAAAGGCTACAGTTGTTTTTAAAATTAAATTGTCTCAATTTTTCATAGCAGGATTAGTATGACCTACCTATCTTCATTACTGGCACACTATACAGTCCTCTTTTGAAACCACGGTGTGTGGTTAATGTTGGCTTTTTTGACAACCAGGTGGCTCCAGTGTACTACAGGAATATTGCATTAGGACAATAAATGATCTCATATTAAAAAATAAATAAAAATAATAAAAAATAATAATTAAATATGCATGAACTATAATGCCACCAATAATAGAATTTTTTTATTATTATTATTTTAAAGGGGTATTTTTAAAGTAGACCACTATTTCTAATAATCTTGTACAATAAAGAATGTATACATTCATCCCTAGCAAAATATAAGTAGAATTCCCCTGATTTTCCAAAGCTTACTGAAAATAAAAGGTTCATTGCTACCTAACAACCTACAAGCATGTGTACAGGGAAAGGGAATAATGAACAGCACTGTCCTCATATGAAAAGCCTCCTGAATGACCAACGATGGCATAAAATGAAGCATGCTCAAAAAAAGAGATGTAACATCCACCAGAATGCAAGGATACATGTTAAAGGAAGAGCTGCAAGTCATGTATATTAATCTGTAGAGGATTTTATCCGCTTCTTGCAACACCACTGTGTGACATCCATGGACATCCTTCTCCCTGCATGAGTCAGAGAGCAAATTTCCTTTCTTCTCCCCTTCTCTCTTTTCTGCCTGTCTGCAGACAGGCACTATCTAGTAAAGAACACTATCCTTAGGAAAGGATAGTGTCTTTCCCCTTATTTCTAGGGAATATCCTCACCTTGCTTCTCCAAATGTGAATCAGCACCACACCCCCTGCTGCTGCTTCACAGACATTGCCACAAGCCCTGTGATGAAGCCGGTGGATGAGACTGTGCCCTGTTTGGCCAACCTGGGATCTGACATTCTGAAAACCACCACAACCATTTTGCATCCTCCTCACAAATATAAACCTCTGAACTCCTTTATCAGGTTTCATTACTGAACCCATTGAAACATTTCTTATGAACTAAAATGACTTTCCCTATTTGCATACACCAGACAAGGATTATACTTTAAAAATTATTTGTGGAAATAAATAAATTATAAAATATAATAAAATATTATACAATCTTACAAATTCAGAAACAGCCCAGGTATCAGGCACTGAACATCATGACATTTATAATGAAGACACCCACACAAAAACAGGTCTGCCTCACAGGTAGTGTGTGCCTTTCCTGACAGTGTGGACACACATTATCTCTGAAACTGCTGTGAAATCATAATGCAGCCAAGCTCTAAGAGAAATGCGGAGAAACATCTGAAATAAAAGCTTTTGCTTTTATTGCCTACCTGTAAAAATAAGCACCTGCTATGCTTAGTATCCCACTATGGACAGAACAGTAAAGCTTCAGTACAATATATAGATATAAAATCTAATTGACTGTTGTCCACATTTGGGATGTAAACTGACATGACACAAACTTGTCTCTTGTCTCTTTGCTACAGTGCTCAAGAAGTGCTGCAGTGATTTACTGAGCCCGGTGCTTCTGCTTGTTGTCTGTGATTTACTCTGCAGCCATGCAGGAAATGGCAGAACTGACAGATTTCAAGTAAAGTTTGTCAGTCGTTACCCCCATGGGTTAGTCAGCAAAATGTTCTGGCTGGTGATAAGTAATTCTCATTGGGATGATATTTTGTTTTTATTTGTGATTTTATTGTCTCATCCCTGAATGATCAAAAAAATGCTCATTTTAGGGTTTTGAATGAAATCTTTATTGGTTCACATCATGTGTAATTCACACTCTCTGTAAAAGTGCTGAATGCTAACTAGAAGTATTAGATGAGAATTTTAAAAAGCTGTATTTAAAATAACCTACCGAGGCATTCAGAAGTGCAGCAATAGCATAAATACAGAGAAAAAGAAAAAAGAGACAGCAAATATATGGTGCTATATAAAATGTCAGCTTTTAGTAGAGCTCCTCAAAGACTTGATTGCCATTTGTATAGAATTACAGAATTAGATGCTACAGGGGAACCAAGTAAAATATTATTATTTGGCTTAGAGCTAAACTGCTTTCCCAGGCTAGGGCAAGCCTGGTACACAGTATTATCCACGTGCAAAAAGTAACCGTGATCTTCACAAGGATTTTTCTGGAGACTGCAGCCAGTAGCATCCATCTTCTGGAAAGGGATGAGAAGCTCATTTAAATATTACCGGTGCTTAAAGCTCTAAGGCATAAAGAACAGCCATAATAAGTTAAACCACACTTCTATCCACAGACTGGTATTGTGCCTCTGTCAGAAGCTCTTCTTCTCCAACTGAGGCAAAATATAAAAACCCCACCCTGTTCCGTACAGTAATAATAATGGTAACTTTTAACATTCTCAGAAGTACCAAATCCCTTAGGATAGGTACTGTCTGGAAGAGACAACCCCTTCCCAAAAGAGTTTTCAAGCTGTACAGGAAAGTCCATCCAGGATTTGAGAACAGACAATATATGCAGCATTTTCTGAGCAGCTTGCATATGTAACATTTTTTAAAAATATTGTTAAGCAGATATTACAATATTTATATGACAGAGAATGTTCTATAGTATTTTGATTTTGACTTTCTGTGTCACATTGAATAGGTAGAGAGGGTTAAAACTAAATATAACCCAGAGGAAAAAAAGTATTCAGGAAAACCTACAGTGAGGAGAGAAAATAAAGGCAGTTAAGTTAAAGCTGGAGCAAAGCTGAAGGAAGAGAGCAAAAACAATCTGGATGAAGTAAACAAAATTGAGCAAAGCAAAAAAAAAAAAAAAGAGCATTGAAATATAATATGATGCTAACGGTAATGTCGCTGTAGTTGTGATGAAAGAAAAAAGTATGGCTTATTTTCTTTTTTTGGAGAGAGCCTTTCTTAAACAAAGTGATATCTGTGGAAGAAAGACATACATTTTGATGGCACGCATACTCTTGTTCAAAGTCAAGCAATGCCTGAGGCAAAAGCCTGTTTAGGTGCCACCTGAAGTCTTTCCCTGGGGTATTTTGCCCTGGAATTCTTGTTTTGTCCAATCCTATGGAAGAACAAGCTAACTGGGATTTTTCTGATGCCCTGCATTTTATATAGCATCCTTCTGGAGACATCAGATCTACCGTACAGCACACACACAATGAGTGTTAGACTTCTCAGACAGACCAGACATTTTGTAAATGAATGGCAGAGTTCAGCTGAGATCTCCAGATATCCAACAACTTGGTCAAAGCAGAGGCAGACAGATTTCTAGTTTCTAGGAGTTCAGACAACTGACTTAATCCTCAAATTCCAGCCAAATTCCAAGCAGAGATGGTTTTAATGTCTAGGGCCACTTAGGTAGTACTGAAAAGCTTCTCAGTCATTTAGAAGTTCTTGCTCCAACACAGTTCTCATTATGAAGTTTTAGAACCCTGTAAAGTCTTAAATTTGAAAATCAATTAAAATGTTCTTGAATAAGAATGAATTCTAACAGTTCACAAAATTTTGCCTAGTACAATAGATCCAGTGAGAAAGAGCTGGTTTCTTAGAATTTTGGAAATGAATATAGCTGTGGAAATCATTTGAAACATGAACCCTCAAAGACAATAGAAACATTAGAATTTGAACAAAGGTGTTTGAAGTAGGTGGAGAGTTGGAGCAACTAATGCCTAACTTTCACAGTTCTAAAGCTGGTGAAATAAATCTCACAAAAACAACATTTTGAGGAAGTCAAGTCTAGAAAATTTTGCCCCTAACTGTGATCATTACTTTTTAAACCAAAGTGGATCCACTTTAAAAAAATGAACAAAGTAAAACACATCAAATCTGTATTTCTGAATGCTCTAGTAGGAAATAATAATATTGGAAACGATCTAACCTATGAGACTTGGCATTTTCAAAAAAACAACAAAAATCTTCAGGAACAGTTCTGATAAATCTATTGTACAGGTGAGACCAAACATGACAAAGTTTAAGCCATTCAGGAATTATTATTTTCACTTCTATTTGCTTTATTTCCTGAATGACGTTACAGGAATGATGCGGTTTTGAAGGACTAAAAGTAAAGGAAGCCAAAAAGACCATGTGTCTTACTGCAGTTATTTCTTTAGAAATTTTTTAAAAGGTAACAAATACAGGTAAGTGATGTTTAGAGAAGACTTATGAAATGATTTCTAAATATCAGAAAGGGTTGAATAGGATAGGTCCAGACTCTTCCATTGTTGTCCAGTGACTGGACAAAAGGCAATATGCACAAGTCAAAACTCCAGAAGTTCCCAGGAAAATCCAAGGAAAGCTTTTATACTGTGAGGGCAACTGATCATTGGATAGAGTTGCCTAGAGAAGTTGTGGAGTCTCCATCCTTGGAGATATCCAAAAGCCACCTGGACAGACTCCAGGGCAACCTGCTGAAGGTGACCCTACTTGATCAGGGATGTTGGATTAGGTGATCCCTTCCAACCTAAACCATTCTGTGATTTTGTGATTCTGTGAAAATGAAAAGCAGAAAAAAAAAAATGATATTTAAATATGAATATAAGAGTAGCAACAATGGAAAAAACAGTGTAAGAATTCCTGGAATATTTGTGGCAGAACTGAATCCATCAAGAATAAGAGAGATATTTGCATGTGCTGGACATGGAGAAATGCAAGGTACAAAAGAGCTACAAGAAATAAATCACTTAAATACATAAACAAAAATCTCTCTTTTATCAAGCAACAACATAAATACGAGGAAACACCAATCTGTCTCAGACATGATATTCAAGTCATAAAAGAGACTGTAGTCTACCAAATAAATCATCTGTCTAAGGCCATTCTCTCAATTCAAATAGTAGATGACTTGCAGCTGGATGTGCCTGCAGCTGCTGCGCTCTTATTTGGCTCATTGCTAGCTGTTAGAGAAGAAAAAAAAAAAAAAAAAAAAAAAAAGAAAAAAAAGAAAAGAAACATGTTATGTGTCTGTTGAAATTAGGTCATGACCACTCATACCCTGTTATGTGATAACTAAGGATGAACAGAGCAGACTCCAAGTGCCAACAACTTCAGATTCCTCCAGACCTTCTTCCTGAGGACATTTTACTGCTTCCTACTAATGGGCAAGGTAGTTTAAACCACTTTCCATTTATAAACCTCTCACAGGGCTTTTATCCCAGGTGAGCATACCTCATTACCCTTTATTGTGCCATTTAATGCTCACTTGTTAACTTGTTCCCTTCTTATGCTTTTTATAGGTATATGTGCTCATCTATAGAAAGCTAATAGCCCTAAATGACCAGAGGCTGCTGAATAAAATACGATACATAAATAACTTCTGGAAAGTCAAGAACCAACCAACTGACAAAAATATCTGGCTCCAGTAGCTGGAATTCATCTTACAGGAAACCTGAACAATTTCTTTCAAAATGTTCTACCCACAGTGAACCCACTACGTCCAGTCACCCAAAGAATAAATTTAAGCATGTAGCAATGCATCTTGTTTTTGCAGAACTGCAGAGAGGAAATGAAGGACTGAAGGAACTTTTAGCTTTCAGGGCCAGTCCTGCTGCAGTGCAACAAGGTCTCTGCCCTTCACTCAACTATGAAGTGGTGGCTTTACCTGCATATATGATGCTGTATATAAAAATTAAATAAGAAAGGAAAATGTAAGATGAGGGGCCAGTAAAACTCATTTCACCAACTTATCCATTATCGTGGTTAACTTCAGAGGATGTGGGTCATCTGTTAAAAATCTTTAACTGAAGAATTAGTTTTTGACATCTCTGCTCACAATTTCAAGTATTTTTCAGCACAGTATTCATTTCTTGAAGTTCGTCCCTGGTCCCTGTGTTTCTCTCTGTTGGGAGGGTGCTCTATAACCCCTCATCAGTCCAGATGTCTGAGTTCCACATTCAACAGAGGAGAGAGGAGTTACTTGTACATAGCTAAACATGCCTTAAAATAGCCTTGGGATTTTGCCAGGATGGTCATCAGGACATTGGCCTAAGAAGATCTCCAGGACTTGGCAATGCGTGTAGGTCCACTAGAACTTCTTTTTTAGTGGGTAAGACACTACTCTATATGAAAAATGGCATCACAGTTTGACCTCACAGGACACTGACCTTGCACAAAGTTATGCCCACCAGAATATTGTATTTTGTTAATGCAAAGCTGGCTGATTTTTTTTTTCAGTGCTCCTTTACCTCCTGCTTGAAAAATCCTTCTTTGGTGAATCAATCAAAATGGGCTTAAGAAGGAGACTGACCTCCAACAAATCAATTATATCTCAAACAAAAGTTCTTTTGTAGTCTTTTTCTTTACATAAGTAAAATACAGTTTACCTTTAATAAAACTACCATGAAGTAATTGTATTGTATAACAAAGGATACATCAATGTCCGTAGATATAGATTTTCTATAAAAGCTGAAGTCACAGTGATCCATGCATTTCCACATAGTTTAGTTATTTCGTATTATAGAAGGAAAAAAATAATTATCCTTTGAAGCTGACATAAAATAAAGATTTAGTCTTCCAAGAAATCACCATCTTTAAAGACACCTGGGTACAAGATGATAATGCTGTTACAAGACGGCAAATTATTTCAAAGCACGCCTATTATATGTTAGTGTGCTCAATAATCATAGAATCATAGAATCATAGAATGCTTAAGGTTGGAAGGGACCTCTAGAGATCACCTAGTCCAACCCCCCT
>VZSV01000013.1:8191145-8208767 GCA_013398735.1 Nothocercus julius | reverse complement strand
CATTGCTGGAACTCAGAGCAGAAATGTTTTTCAGTCTGGTTAGGAAAATCATCACTTTTGTTTGCTATACTGCTTTTAATGTGGGAAATATAACTCCTCTTTTTCCAAGAGTAGTAATTCTCAAAGTAAACAGATAATAAAGTAAAATATTGGGATGGAATAAAACACTAGAAAGAATGAATTACATCAACTTGTTGGAATCCAAGAAATGATTTAATAAAGAAATGTTGTTCTATTCATTTCTTAACACTACAATGAAAAAAGTTATCCACAAAGCAGTATTAAATGAACCTCTATGATTTCATTCTCTTCCAGTCCACCACTTCCCTACTGTGTGCCCTGGGAGCTCTTAAGTGCAAAGGTCAAAGATGTTAAAGACAAAGTAAAATAATATATTTTAAAATATTAGTTCTGCTGTGCATACATTTGGGGAGGGATATAGCCTTCAAAAGAAAGAAAAACTATTGACTAATGAAGACTTCATAATTATACCTAATCCAGAAAACAAATTCTTAACCTGCTTTACTAGTTTGTCTAGTAACTGGCAGACCTCCTTTTAAGAAAAGGCCCAAAAGATATGAAGAATATATTTGAAAATAGGCTGTCAGTCTTAGGCAGACACAATGCATGCTTTGTGCAAATTAGAACTGGAGTAAAAAGTGAATTCTCAACCACACCTTATAAAGACAGCCAGAGATTTTGTCAATTTACTTCACCCAATAAAAATTTAATACAAATCTTGATTGCAAACTGTCTCAACCTTTAAGAGAACATCATTGATAAAGAAGTTCAGATTACAACAATTTTTAAGAGTAAGGGGGAAGGGTATTGGGCTTATCTTGGGTTTCTTTTCCACTGAGGAGAACTATTTCTAGAAAACTTGCTTTAGCCTAAGCTAATGAAGTTACAAGCTTAATGGAGAAAGTGAATGAAGTTCTACAGTCTGAATAATGCAGAAGGTCAGGCTAGCTGATAAGAATGTTTTTTTATTGACCTATTTGAACAGATTATCAGATCACCAGTAATCAAAATATAGGTTTACTCTTCGTCTTAGAGACAAATTTGCAACAGCACAGTGCCAAGTTGGGCTAAAAGCTTAAGATATCATGCAGAGAAAAAAAGCTTTCTGTACAGTAAATCTCTGAAGCATTTCCATTTTCTCTGGAGCTTCCAATCCAAATATAACCTTCCTCAGCTCATTAGATATGTATAGATCTTTCCTAGCGGTGGACACATCTTCTAATAATGCTAATGATGGGGGGAAAACTTTAAGCTCTCAGCAAAACAGATAAATCACCCAGATATTGCACCTAGAAAAAGAAATGTATAAAACATTAATTTATATGTGAGACAGATAGAGGACATGATGCTAGTTTAATTTGATGAGAACCATTAAATAGAGATTTTCTCTCCATTTGTAGCCCAGAGACAAAATCTAGAAAGATAAAATTCTATGGAAAAAAAAGAAGAGTTTCTGAAAATGTTGTGATTAAATATTAAATATAATACATCTTAAAGGAATATGATATAAATAGGAAGCATAGGAAGGAAGCTTACGTGCATTATTACCGTCACTTAATTCAAAAAAATGATCATCCTTGTGATTGAAAGGAACAAGACTTTTAGTATATTATGTCAATAAATTTATAATTTTAGATTTTGATCATTAGGGTCTACCTAAGAGATTGCATGCTATCTTATGAACTATGAAAGTAAAAAGGACCAGTCATTCTATCTTACCCCAAGATATAATCAGAGAAGATCATATCAGACCTAATTTAAAAGCCAAAAACAATGGCAATCAACTTCTTCTTCACAATGTTTCTCACAACATATTTATTACTGGGAATAGGATGATGTTTCTTTTGCAACAAGTCAGACTAACCTGCCAAAAGCACCCCTGTCATAATTCTACAGATCATAAGTTTTGACCTAAAAGAGGTTAAAATATTTTTTGTGACAGTATTTTGAGGCAGGAGGAGGAGTAGAGGTAATTGCAGCTACATAAATGTGTCTATTCATAAAAACTTACTCTAAATTGGATTTTGAAAAATCATTTTTAACAAACAGAATCTTTATATTACACACTGTCAATTCAGCGCTATTCAAAATTCATACATTAAAAACTTCTTCATCAGAACTGTAAGATTAGAGTAAAGCAATTCTGCAGTCATTTGCATATTATAAATTGTCACACTTGTTTCCAATAGAGAGACAAGGAAGGCACGTGACACTGTAAAACTATATGGTTTGCTATAACCTGTAAAATATGAGCAATTTTAATATTTTTTGCATACATTGCTAATCACTACCCAAGCTGTAGTGATGTTCCTCATGCTTTCTGTCAATGATTTACTGACAGAACTTATATAGGTTGGATAATTCAATTGCAGGAAGAGCAAATTATATGGCTATTTGTGGGATAATATTTCTAGTATTTATTTGTGGTCACACTCTCTTCTTCAACCATGCAAAAGCATACCTAAGCTAAGCTACAGGAACAAAACATTCAGAACAGTCTTAGCGATTTTGCAGATCTAAGATCCAATTTTTCAACAATTTAAGGTCTTATAATTTATGTTCTGTGGGAAGGCTGCTGCATTTGGCTCCTGAGTATCTAAGTGGCCTTTGGATATACTATATGGCCATGTTTTTTAAAAAATAGAAAGGACATGGGCAGAAAACAACTTCAAGGAGAAGTTTATGCCACTGCCTACCGACTGAACTCTTAAACTGAGTAAGGCAAAACTGACAAGATCAAATTTACAGAGCTGGAACCCAAAACTACCCTAATCTAAATCAAAAAAAGTTACATCAAAGATACATCCCATAGATTTGATAATATGTATCCTTCTATCTCTCAAAAATGTGAGTGGGTGCCCAAGGTATAATGTCATCAAAAAAATAATTTACTTTTAAAAATGTATATCGCACAGATATATGCCGTATACAGGAATCCAGAAAGAAATAATTTACATGTTGATCCCTTCACTTCTACCACTTTGGACCCAGGCACAAGGTTCTGAACTCCCAGACTTGGAGAACATCTGCCACCCTAGTCATGACCTGGTTCAGTATATGGTCTCTGAGTCATATAAAATAGTATATGCAGATGATGCATCTCTATATCCACTGAAACTGCATATTCCCACCCTGGAATGACTCAGAAAATACTGACCTCAGAAGTGGATGGCTATTCACCAGAGACCACAGAGAGCTTGCTCTCAGGGTCCAGGTATGTAGAGGAGGTAACAAAATACATTCATTTGTTTAAGTGCTGATAAGTCCAGAAAACACAGTCCTTGGACAAAGTAGAAAATTATCTCTGAAAATATGTAACCACAATGTGCAATGCTTAGCATTCACAAAGTAAAGGATGAAAAATTTTGGCCAAACATCATATGATCATGAACATACCATACCATGGGAGCAAAGTATGGTTTTGTTTAAGTTCAGACTTTTTATTGGTGCACATATTTGCTAATCATAAATGTCAACAACTGAAATTCTTACCCTCAGATAGAACTTACAGATTGCTCAGTCTTTGAGTCTTGCTCTCCTTCCTCACATAATTAAAGCCTTCCCATCAAACATAAGTGCTGGAGAGGAAAGGATTGCTCTGAATAAGCAAACTTTCAACATACTATTTCACAAGTAAAAGAAGAAATATATTCTGTTTTCATGACCCACAAGAAAGGCCTGGAACAGTAAGTGGGAAAGAAGTGGGCATTGAAGACGAAAGGTTACCAAATAAAATTTAACAGCAAGGATAATGAAAGAGCATCAGAGCACTAACAATATGTAGAGGAAGAGCATCCTTCCAAATTACAAATGAAGAGAAAAACTAAATTGAATGCTTGTTCACCTTTCAGGAGATCAACTCTGAAATGTTTACTGTGCAGTTTTACAGCTATAGGACATAATTTGTTTTCCCATTTTTCTATTTTCTAACATGTGCCATCATTAACTGAAATAGAAAATGTCCATAAAGTATCATGCTTCTATATATTGCTTTACAACTGAGGTTTCAGAGGTTTTTTTTTTTTTTTTTGAAACATTATTGTTCATAAAAGAGGTATCTTTCTGCTTTTAGCACTTAGTTTTCATTTCCTTCCAGCTACTGCCAGCAACAACGAGTGCTTCAGCAGCTTATTTTTCATTAAATACTCATTTAAAACTCCTTTTCATCTGTATACTTTGGACTCTAAAAAGAGTTTTGATACCCAGTACCTTTTACAGTATGTACCTTTTTTCCCAAATACAATTTAGCTTGATTTTTTTGAAATAAGATTTTTTTAATACTCTTTATTTTATTTGTCAAATCTCCAGGTTTTGTTTTAGTTAAAATGGTTAATAGAAAATATGAAAAATGAGCTCCCAAATCCAAGAAAAGTTGGAAAAAAATATAATCCTGTAGAATAAAGGTAATAAATATAGTATTCCAGATCACTTTTCCTTGACAAAGTATGAATACCAGTAATAAAAGCTTAAAAAAATGCTGATTAGAAGTGGTAATCTATATTCGCTAAGATCTTATGGATGTTTGTTATACAATCACACTGCTTCTGTAAATATAATAGCAACACTTTTCTACTTTGATAATGTATTTCCTTTCCGCATGACATGAAGTTGGGTTAGTTCACCACTCATCTTTAGGCACGTATCATCATTACATGAGTTACCCAGGGTTTCTCCTGAAACTTTCTCTCTGCTGGAGCGGCACTCCTAAAGACAGCTCAGGGTACGAGTCTTTCTTTTTCCATTAATTCCTGAAAGACTCCAGGGACAAAATTACCTTGCTGTATAGGTGCTTAAACTTGAGTCAAATGAATTCAATCTTTTCCTTTCTCCATTTTTTTTGTTGTTGTTTTTTGGGTTTTTTTTGTTTGTTCCTTTTTTTTTTTTTTTCCTCTGTATGCAGAGCAATAGACAGAAATCAACTTTTCAGAAAAGGCCCTGGGGATCCTGATGGACAATAAATTTACTATAATCCAGCAAAATACCCCTTGCAGAGATGAAGGCCAACAGCATCGAGGGCTGCATTAGCAAGAGTAATGCTGTATGCAGCTACATGCTGGGAAGGTGCAAAGCAAGCACAGACAGACTCTTCAAGGAGGTTCACAGTGAAATGAAAAGGAGAAACCGACCAAAACTGTAAGACCAGAAATTGTCATTAGGAAAAACTACACTTGCACTACAAGACTGATGAAACACTGGGTCAGGTTGCCCAAAGAAGTTCTGGAAACTCCTTGAAGATACTTATAGTTTGCTTAGATAACAGCTCTGAGTAGCCTTCTCTAACTTTTAAAATTAACTTCAAAGTTCACCCTCCTTTGAGCAGGAGTTTAGACTTGTTGACCTTCAGAAATCCCTTCCAACCTAAACTATTTTTACAGAAAAAAAAATGACAAGCAAAGTTTCTTCATTTTCTAAAGTTTTAAACACAAAAAGATATAATTATGTTGGGTTTAGAGTACGATAATGGCCCTCAACTCAAACAGACATAACTGCATAGAGGATTACTCCTATACTGTTCCTTTTTTAGTCCAGATATACTGCCAATCAAGGCTCTGATGTGTATATTAGCCAAATATGAAACAGACTGAAAAGGTCTGGCAAGCCCATCACTGTAGCGAGAGGAGTGTTTCTGTGGGTATGGCACATAATTAGTTTAATGCAGCCTAATTCCCTAACTTTACACTCATTTCACTTTAACTAGATTTGAAGGTGTCTTAGTCACTAGCCCACTGCAAAGTGATGGGCATGACAGATGCAAATTTGTACCCTGTAACACATGTTGCTGGTGATTAAAAAGCACAGTACGGCAACAAATGTTAATAAATTCTGCATACCATGAATAGTGAATTACCCTTGCTGGTGCAAACAGCCACAGAGGCAAATCTTGATAGAAGAGAGCATCAAACAGGAACAATTAGGATATCCTGTCTGAAGAGCCTTTACAAAAGGTTACTCACATAAATCTGCCTGTTGTTCTTGGCTTTTAACTGCGCTCTGCAGTGTGACTCTCTGCTTGAGGTACTGAATCTGAAGTCATGGTACTCGCTGAATTACCAGCAGCATTACATGACTCATCCCCTCCAATGCCTGTGTACTTGTACATGTGCTTAAGATGAAGTGCTTCAGTCGTTCATCAGGTAAACAAGACATGAATCTGCCAAGTTTTATGAACAACATGCAACCTGTTGCCAATAACCCCCTCTACAACATGGAAATGACCAGCCTTCAGCATTCAAACATTCTTAGCCTCTCTAGATTCACAAAGATTCACATTGTAGATTCACAGGAACAAAATTAGTGAACCAAAATATGTCCTTCTCCTTGCTAACTGTCATGATGCATTACCTCATTTTAATTTATGAGACCTTATTGATTTAATCAAGTTTGCATTCATAGATTAAGGGTCTTTATTATCTACAGTCCTAAAGAGATCAGTTATCTCTATACACTTTTTTTTGTGTCTTTGGATCAGTGGTCAAAGATATATATATTCCTTTTTTTTCGTATTAATCAAGTGACAAGGAAGACTTCAGTTCTTAAAGAAGATGTAAAGGCACTAGGAGTCCAGCTTTCACTGAGAAACATGCTGATATGAGTATTTGAACCTTTTAGATTTTTGTATAAATACAGTCAAAACAACAGAAACATCTTAATAAACTTTTAGCATCACATCTGCAGTTACAAGGTCAAGGGCAAAGGGATAGGAATAAATCTATGTATCCACTGTATAGACCTAATCACAATACTAAAATCTCAGAGAGAGAGGTGACAGATTTCTCCAAAGTTCATGCATTCTAGGTGTTTGAACAGCAGCTATAAAAGAAGAACTATCATCTGTACGTATTCTGATTTTAGGTAAATTGTTAAGAGTCGCAGAGAGGCCTGGGAATCAGCACTAAAGAGTAGAAAAGATCTGTTTAAAACACCCCAGAACAGTGATGATAATTTTAATTACCTTCCAAGGATCCTTACTGTCACAGTACTTAGCGTCCTTTGGAGACATCTCAGACAAGTGTTGGCTCTGTAGGAAAGTTAGGGAATAATATGCATATGTTCTCATAGTGTATTTGCAAAATTTGGGGAGAACATATGGTAGACACTAACATGAATGTTACAGAAAATTATGCTATGTACCCCATTCTCTGTTTCTGATGGGAACAGAAAATAAAAGCAGCATGGGTAAAGCAATGCCCTAAGTGATAAGCAAGGCGTTGATGGACCGGGAAATGGCAAGACAACTATTATTCTTCTCATGCTTTTAAGATTTTTTTTTTTTGATGCAACAGTTATGAAGCAAAACCAGATTTGAGCTATTGAAAGTTTTCACAGAGAAAACCTTGTCTGATTTATATGTTATATAGGAAGAATAAGCACTTTTCTATAAAAGAAATTTGGCTGAAGTAGGTATAAATATCCCTCATTCCATTGTACTTCGAGATTCAGATATTGAAGATCTTTTTATTTTCTCCATAATTTGAATTACATTCTCTGCTCCACACTGGATAAACAGCGCAATTAAATATATATTAATTTATTCTAGATTTATGGAATGTGCTATGAGAATAGTATTTGACTGTATATTTGCATGTATTAAACTCTAAAAATTAGAAGAATCTACTAATGAGTAAAATGTATTGGTATCACAGCTTTTACTATGAATTTCTTAAAGAGTTTTCATTGAACTTTGGAAGTCTGGAAATGGGAGAGGAAAATCTGAGGAAAGCACGCAGTCAGAAATTTTACTAAAATTTTTCATCCACAAATATTTTTACAATAAAACCATAATTTTGGCAAGATAAAATTTCAAAAATAATTTGGAGGTTGGTAGGCAGGAAAAAAAGAAATAAGAATTTTGACCAAAAAGTCACAGATTTGATTTTTGAACAAAGTTTCTATTTTATAAAATCTGGAGCTTAAGGGGAAAAGGATAGGACGAGAAGAGAATATGTGAGGAAAGTAATAGTTCTTTTTTCCTTACAAAATCCTAGAAGCATTTTAAGAAAAGTTCCAGAAAAAAAAATCTTCTTTTTTTACAACTATTTATGGGAACAAAAATAGACGTACACAAACATTCTCAGGCAGTTTTCACTGTAAACAGTCCAGAAACTAATTTTCACTTTAATTTTGCTAAACCTATACCTAGAACACACTTCCAGAAATTGGAATCTAGCTTCTAATCTATTTCTGGAGACTGAAAGCAAAGTGAGTTGTCCTGGTCACTCACCACAGGTGACTTAGGCGACTACTGTCACCTCTGTGCTGTTTCAAAGTAAAGAATCTTGACTCATATTAGGGCTATGCAAAATACAAGATGTATTATATGTCACTGAAATACCTTTGTGGATCAATAGATTTATGCACAGAAAGCTTGCTTCTAATAGTTTGGTTAAAAACATAGTACATAACATTAAAAACCCTGGTTTCATGAATAATCTAAGCTGCAGTGACTTGAAAAAATGCAGAATAGGGAACAAACACCAGACACTATAACAATCACATTTTATATATTTTATCTGTCTATAACCCACCTTAAAATGCTGGCATCTTTTCAATTACCAGAAACCTAACAAATCTTTAGCCAAAAATTGTTCAGTATATCTCACTACTATAAACAAACAGAAAACACTGAGTCAACACACGACCCCAAAGAAGGAAACTCAGGAAATTATGCTGAAGTTTTTTACAGTAAGTATGGCTATTGTATACTGCTGAGGAAAATATAATCATAAGGTAGTTGCTATTAGGTAATCCTTTATGTTGACTCCAACTACAACACTAACGGTACTGTATGTTGGGGTTTACAAAAAGTAAAAGTATGTATTTTTTATCTGTGTAAACAAAATCTACCTTTAAAACTAAAATCATGTGATGTACACTTTTTTGACTTATAGTATAGTCACAAGTAAAAACAATGCAGAGAGCCAAGTTAACTTTATGAAAACTAACATATGCCATCCTCCTAGACTGATATTATATTTGTTCAAAGCAATTGTCAACACTTTAAATAGATAATTATTGCCAAAATAGCATTTTTTTATTAATGTATTAATGTATTTTTATTAATGTTTTATTAATTTTTTATTAATGTTTTTATTAAACTTTGCATAATACAAATAGGATTTTTTTTTCTAATATTGCATGTAAAAGCTTTTAACACTGTTAGAATCACCTTATTCTTTTGAGACATTGAAACTGGATGCTGTTTATGCATCCAGCCTTCCTTAAGCAGCCAATCAATGCCTGCTTATCTGATCAGCTATGATAACCAATTCCTGTTTTAGTCTCAGGATTCTGTTTCCATTATCATAAGAAATAAAATTAATTGTCTCATCCATTGCAACAAAATAGTATATGAGATGGTCTATTCATGACCTATAGAATTCACTGCAATTAAATTAGAAAGAGAGGGGAAAAGAGGTAGTTATATTTTTTTCGCTTTTCATGCCTTTTTCACCTTTCACACTTCTCATTCATAAGGAAACATCAACAACAAGCAAGAGTATCACACATGAGACCAGCACAGATTGGACTTGAAGAGAGGATTTGCAGTATTCTTAGTCAGCTGAGAGACAGGTTCCACAACATTTTTTTTTTTTAAATCATTGACATGAAGAAAGTTGTGAAATACCTTGATAAATTAACACTGATGAGGTCTGCAATCTAAATTTAGCAGTCTGGTTACTGAACTGAACAATTGAATGTGGTAGATGTTTCTACGTCTTCAAAACATACACTTGTTCGCTGTCATAACACATACATAGTTATAGGCAAGCCTCTTTCATGACTGTTGCTAGAGTCCATGTATTTATTCCTGAGCATCAGCTCAATTTTGTAGCAGTTGAAGTCAACAAGGCTTTTGTCTGTCACTTGAAATGGCAAGCTAGCCCAGCTACACAGCCTTGAACTCAAAAGCCACAAAGCCATAACAACTGATAACAGCTGCCAGACAGGCAGTTGTGTGCCTTCTCATCTCACAGCTTGTCTAAATATCACGTAGGTATCTGAGTCAGTACAGGCACTGGTATGGAAAAATACTGTATGCATCTCTCCCTCCCATGCCTCAAAATTCAGAAATCAGATGGAGGAGCTCATCATGCGCTGACAAAGCTCTGGTGGTCTTCTACATTCCTTTGCTATTTTCTGTGTATATCCTTGAAGAGTTAAAGACTGTTTAAAAAAAAATATGATTTAAAAGGGAAGGGGTTTTTGTTGTTGTTGTTGTTGTTGTTAGGGTTTTTTCTTTTTTCTTTTTTTTTTTTTTTTGTCTTTTATGTTCCTTCCTCAAGCTATACTGTTTAACATTTCAGAAGTGATTATCCAGGAAAATAGCACCATTTTCATCTGTTATACTCTCTTGCCCTCTGCTGGAAAAACTATCAACTGAATATGCAGAAATGAACATTTTAAAAATGATCTTCCAAGTAAGAGTGAAAATAACCGATGGTTTTCACCATCTTCCTCCACAACCATTCATAAGAAATGCTAAAAATACCATTTATAACCACCCACCCAATTCCTAATGACTAATCCTAACCTTAGTTTAGAACTACTCCATGACTTTGAATGTAAAAAGGTGCTTATTTCAAAATGCAGAGGAGTAAGCCAGCAAGAGAAATTTGGGGCAGACTGAAATAAGTAACTTTTTTTACTAAGGCAAGAGAAATATAGGTACTTTTATTAATAGAAATACAGAGAAGTACTAATTTCTACTTTAATAAATTATATTTAATGTATGAAGTTATGAATGAAGAACTGGATTGTAAGTAATCCATTGGCAATAAATAGCGTATATATGTTTTCCAGCCAGCAACACAGTATCATTTTTCCTAACAGAAACTACAGTACCTCTCTACTATTATCCCATTACTGCAGAAACATATTTGCCAGCTTTACAAGAACATCTGAGAAAAAAATTTTGTCTGTTGGTTTTATGCTTTCAAAACATTTATGCCTCAAACACTATCTAAATGCATACAGCTTTTCCTGAATAGCAGTTGGGAATGCAATGGGGTCTATTGGCTGTATTGTCACTATTCTCCTTTTCATCAAAGACCAGTTATCGTGGATTAAAAAAGTAATGTCACTATGTCACAAAGAAGGAAGGATAGTCCTTTGTTAAGTAAGCCACTGGGAAGGCTCTCTCTGGCTTTAATGCCTCTTCAGGCCTTTCAGGCAATCAGTAGTTCCCTCCTGTGAGCCATGAACCTTTGCAGAAAGTCTTCTGTCATAAGTAACCTTCTGCTTTTTATTTAGTGACCTTAATCTCCAAAATGACAGGATATTTCCATGGCATGGAGAATTTCCCTTGCACACCCCTATCCAGTGAAGAATGACTCACATGAATAAGCGTATCATATTTAGGAAAATGGAAATTTCTTTCAGCTATTCTTTTTCAGTGAATACTTTCAAAGAAGAGGTCTTAGCTTGATGCTGTGAAAAATAGTCATCTCTGAAGGGATGAAACAGATGGGAAATAGATGTGAGCAGGATTTAGGTTTTCTCTTTTTGGTTGCAGTCATATTCCCTTCCAGATAGTCTGTTGCTTCACAGTGATTTCTTCCAATTATAATGCTGTATTCAACTGATATTCACCAGTTCTCAAATGTGCTTCATAATGGGAAACAGAGGATTTGTTTGGGGGAATACCATGTTTCCACCAGCAGTATAGACAGCATCTCTACTCCAGTTGCTGAACAACTAATAAACTTACCATAACCACAACCTCTGTTTATCCACAGTAAGGTTAAGTTACTTCAACCTTTTTAAAGCACTATAAAAGCTAGAAACATCAACAGCAACAAAAAAAATACAGAAAAATTCAGTCAAGTCCTCAGCAGAGTCTTTGAAACCTACAGGCTATGGATTGAGACAAATTGATCCAAACTGCATTTATATATAAATACATATATAGAAGTGCAACATCAATGACATCATCTTCTGTCAGCATGAGTTGCAAATACTTACAGAAGAAAGACACCTTCCTTTTGCCTAAAATTCTTTCAAAAAAAAAGAAAAAAAAAAGGAAAACATATGAGATAGATAATACATTGACAATATAGTATGGCTAATGGAATTAATAATATCATGCAGAGATTTTCACTTCAAGAACATAAAATCAACTGAAACTCAAGTCACTGGAGGCCTGGAAGCCTATTGCCATCTTTTAACAGTCTATTGAAAAACGAATTTATTTTCCAAATCAGTTACTTTGATTTTATTTCACAAATACAGAGGATATGCACACATCAGAAAAACAAACAAACAAACAAACAAACAAACAAACAAAAACAAACAAAGAAAAAAAACAGGACAGATGTTTTTAAATCTTAAAGTTCTTAAAGTTTCAATCAAAAAGGCCAGGTATTATAGGAGGTTAGGACAGATGTACCTTCACTCACAGCAGTTTCTGCTCCTGGGCCAAGGTGCTAGGGCAGAGGAAGGGCCGTGGCTATTAAACATAGTGTATCACCTTACAGATTCTCCAGTTGGCTCCTCCAATGTAGTCGTCCTGTAACAGATTCCTATCACTGCTGTCAAAATAGAGAAAAAGAGATGTACTTAATAATGATTTGGGATTTGAATTTCCAAGTCAGTTCGGAAAGAAGCTTGTGTGGAGAGGATCATAACCTGTTTTAACTTAGCACTATGTCATAATATATACTTCTGACATTAAGAAAATGGAGCAGTAGCATGATATATATATATATATGTATTTCTTTTTTTCCTTCAGTCAGTATTGATGTTAAAGTTATGAGAGTTTTCTGGGGAAATGTTACTTCTATTCTGTACTCACATGTATTTGCACCAGAGTTAGCTATATTTTCTTTAAAGCGAGGTCCTGCTCAGGGACAAGATCAAGAGATTAACTGAAGTGGTTATGCCAGCTTACTTGTGCAAATACAAAATTATGCACACCTCAGCAGGTGGACAAATGCTACATGTTTAATGCAGTTTATGCCAGAGATGATCAAAAGACTTTTTAAGAAGGTGAAGTTACAGTGCCTGGTAAAATTCACTCGACAGCTGTTAACAGAAAGAGGAACACACATCTTTTTCATTCACATGGTTTGCTTCAGTTTTCCCTCTCCTGTGGCTGTGGGAAAGTCACAGTACAAATGTCCTCCAAGCACAGGCTTCAATGTAGGCAAACTACTAGAAGATACCTACAGCTGCTCCCGGACAGTGAAACCAATTTACCTATTCTCTGATGTTTCCAATGTTTCTTTGACAAGTGAATAATCTTGACATAGATACTATTTGCTCCTATACCAACCAGTAGCAGGTGGCAAGTCCCTCGTACATTCGTGTTCTGTTAAGCGAATAACTTATATTTTCTTCATGAGATAGGTTTTTCCTACCATGTATAAAAAAGTCTTATTGTAGGGAAGAGGAATGAAAAATAATGATTCACAGGCATCTTCTGTATTTCCACAGGCAGTTTGTATATGACTTTATTTATATCTGCCGTGCACAGAAAAAGTATGGTCATAAACTAGGTTGCCTAATTCTACAAAGATAAATTCAGTTTTAATAGTGATTGCAGCTTTCTTTAAAACATTATTTCAGGAGTTAATTCTGATATTTGCAGTTTAAAGCCAAATGAAGAAGTAACCTTGTGTCACATTTCATGATACACTCAACTTTTAGAACTTTCCCTCCTTAATGCATTTTTTTCCTTAAAGTCAGACTCAGAAAAAGGGGAGAATCTTCCCATTAGAAGCATCTCACTCAAACCAGATGGCCTGAAGGCATCATCTGGAATTCACCTTTTTTTTGCAAGGACACTGTACAGCACCAAAGACCTTTAAGGTATTGAAGAGAGTGCTTTCACCCAATTAATACATTCAAGAGCACTTAAGAAGTTATTTCGACCTTGCATCTTTAATCGCTTCAGCACTTTTAGTTACTCCAATATACAAATCACAAAGTTTGTCAAAACATGCTTTACAGAAAGGTCCATTCTCAAAAAGTTTTTCCAGTAAAACTCTCCAGTCAGCACAGAATGACGTTAACCCCACAGGCCATTTTAAGTTATTCTGTGAAAGCCTTAGATTTTTGAATGCCCAGCTCAACCATTTTCATTTGAGCAACAAGAGCTCTGCATCTCTTCTCCTCTGGCAGCAGAGACATTTCACTTGTTCTAAAACACAGATTTTATCTGGAGTTGGAACAGATTCAGTCTTTCTGTCACATTCACTCTAAGCAGAGCCAGCTGATGGCAAACCACACATAAGGTGGCCATGGTATAAGAAACCTTTTACTGAGAGATTAACTGAAAGTGCTTTGCTGAATTTTAATCTCTCTACTGCAAAAACAATTTTAAAAGATTATAGACTTGAACATTTTTAGAAAGATCTAATCATGTTAGCTAAAACATAAATTTCATAAACCACAATAGTTTTTAATCTGCACTGCACATATCCAGCATTCAGACGTCTCTTTTAAGTGTCAAAATAAATTTAATATTTATTACAACACCTCTGAACTAGCACATTTACAAGACTGAAGCTCAGGAAATTTTCTACTAAGGTATTTTTATACTTTCTCAGTTAAATGCATTTTCTAGAGCTAATTCTCTGCCTCAGGGACTCGCAGAATTTCTGAAGCACTTTATGGCTTGTTTCACTAAATTCTTCAGCAAAAATTGCTCAAAGCAATTCATGAGGGGGATCCCAATTCCAATGGTGGCTTTTCTCTGCTGCTAGCTTGCTGTAAATAAAGCCATAACAATAACTGACATTTCAGAAGCTTCCACACACAGAAAGTAGTAGCTAAGCAAAAACACAGAATTAAACACAGACTTGCCATGCTCAAACCAAGATCTTGGGCTTTGAAGTCCCAAGCACTGGGGGAGTTTATGGAAGCAGAATGGGATCGGTCGCAACAACAGCTCCCCAATAGAGTGGAATAAATGCCAGATCCTGAACATCTGCCAGTCTGGGAGGCAAAAACAGCCCCAGAGGAGAACTTATGTCCTGAAGCCCACCCGGAAAGGATCCAAAAACCTGTGGGCTAAAATCACGAGAGGGAATGCACTAGTGTGCTAAGACATGGTGGGTACTTGGTGAAAAAATGATTGACACATGTCAAAAGCAGAAGAGCTTTGTGAGGAGATGCAGAGGGCAGGTTATCAAAGAAGTCTGAGCACTTGTCAGAGGCAAGAGATGCAGTTCCTGATTCCAACTTCAAACTAAGCATTGGAGGGCTTTAGACCAGGGTTTCCTGCATCCTGGACAAGGGCTCCAGGTCCTGGTGCAAAGCATGAGGAGGGAAGAGGGGTCTATTTTCTTCTATCTGTGATATCCTCTCTGTTATGAATGTTCTAACAAAGCAACTCTTCCCAGAGACTCTGTTGACTGTGGTCACACTCTGCCATGAAGCCTCAGGCACACAGGAGACTTGTGCTTGAGAGAAACCCAAAGTCATGCCTAAGGGAACCCAGAAAGCTTCTGCACTCCCAAATCACTTCACCACCTTTGAAAAAAATATCCTATCCTGCCCATGAAAGCACTAGATGACAAAGATCATACTGTCAAGCAGCGCAGATCAAACAAAAATCAAAACCAACACATGTAACAAATTGTTTGTTGCTGCCCATGAAAAAATTAATCTGCCTTTCAAACGCTGATGCAGCAAGAAATTCCATCAATGAACAAAATTATAGGTATTCCTGCAGCAGTGCATTAGGGCAGAGGGAGAGGAGCTCCCTTTACCAGACCCATGACCATGTAAGCAACTGGCAGCTGTTATTTGGTTGATTCATATAGAGCATTGCTAGCAGTTTTTCCTAGCCAGGGTTTACATCAGGCTCCCCTAGAACCTCACAGCACAAGTGCCAGGGCTCTTACCTGCCTTTTCATAGAGGTAGCATTTACTGTATTACTGTGTGCTGTGCCAATGTGTCTATTACACATTTTTCACTCAAGGAGCTAGACAAAGTCTGCACACAAAAAACAATGTGAATGAAAAATATTCTAACTGCACCCATGGCCCTTCTGAGTTTATCTTCTGTGAACAGATTAAACAAATGAATGTCCTCAGAAACCATGACGCTAATGAAGACTGCTTGTCCCACTGGAAGCTGGGATACTGCTCATCCAGCGTGGCAAAGAAACAGATAACACAGCTCGACATGTGTGACTAGGCTGGAAAAACCTCAAATCTCCCTCCATAAATGCTCACAGCATAGTGCTTCTGAATGTGCCCAAAACAAGAATTGTCCTCTGAAATTATTCTGGCAACAATTCCCAATAGCCAACATATTCAAGAAAATCTCTCTCTGTAGGCAAGGCTCACAGGTAATACAGCTATCTTAATGTGACACCACTCATGCAGATCACAGCAAACAGCACTATTATATATAATTATACACTCATGCAAAATCTCCTTACCAAACTTCCCAGCAATATCTCCTGCTTTGCTGATGTCAGCCGCAGGAGCCAAAAGCCATAATTAACACTGGATTGAACTTTGATCAGTCTGAATGGATACGGTCTTTGGGAAGAACTTTGTCTGGGAAGTGCGCCAAATCCGCAAGTTTACACTGGGTACAGAAGCACCACTTGACAGGGATCCCTACGCTCATCTTCTTGCCCTGGGCATTTGCGATCCACCACTGTCAAGGACATGATGCTGAGCCAGGTGGGTGGGTTTTTGGTCTGACTTGGCAGAGTTATTCTTGTGTTGCAGCTATACTAGTAAGAAGTTGTTAAACCTCCTGGCAGCATCCAAATAAGGGAGCTCAAAACATCAGTAAGTCACGAGAAAGTCAAAGTCACAAAACTGATCAATACTTGAAGCTGTTTGTTCCTTCTGGGGTAAATCCACAGGAGTTTGGGGCCAGCTACCCAAACACAAGCTGCCTCGAGAGGGGAGGAACCACTCAGTTGGAAACTGAGGCTGGATGGATGACTCTCAATCTATCACACTGACTCTGTAACCTCAGCTAGAAATTGGACTGGAAATTAGGCAAGGAAAAACTTCAGTTTGTATTTCCTTAGGCCTCTTTCTTTTCTTAAAAGTGGTATTTTATTAGTGTTATGCTAATTTGGGTTATCTAAGTGGGCTTTTGGTAATTTAATAAATTTAATGAATTACTTAATAAAAGACTGATTTTGGCTGGGTGTCAGTCAGCTAGTTAAAATGTGATTGACTGATACCCAGGGAAGCAGCACTCTCTAGAGTTGATGGACCACATAGCAGTTCATGAGTCTGATGTAGCATTTTTAGACAAAGACGGGTCTTTTAGTAGTAGACATCCATGGTTTCAGATTCAGGGTCCCAAGTTCAATGTTTGCTCTCAGCGATCTCAGGGGTGTTCTGTTACACACAGACAAAGAAATACATGAGCTGAATAATTTATTAATTAAAAAACATTTGTTCAACTCAGTGCAGGCACAATGCCTCTCTCCCCTAGGGTAAATGTCTCATTCTCAAATCAATCCAAAATGCCAGGAGAAATGGCTGATAGTTTTACTTACCTCTGATCATCTTAAAGAGGGGTGGATCTGGCTAATTAAATGTGCAGTGTCTCTAAATAAATAAATAAATAAATAAATAAATAAATGCTAGCATAAACTAGCATAAAAGCCAGTGTAACTAGCA
>VZSV01000013.1:8178072-8191065 GCA_013398735.1 Nothocercus julius | reverse complement strand
AGTGAGTCAGGAAGACTTTTGTTTTAAACTTCCAAAGAGATGACTTACTACCCGATTTTCTTTCACTTATCTACACAGACACTTTGTCCTTGAGGAACAATTTATGACAATACATACTATGGAGCAAGATGGGATTCTTGTTTTATGTTTATGAATTTAGTGACAAAATCATGCGTAAAAAGAAGAGTTACTTCATTTAAAGGAAAACTCTTTTAAAACTCTTTTTTAAGATTCCTCCCTTTGAATATGCAGGCTTTTATATACAAAAGATCAGTTTTTGTGGGCAATGTCTATTAGTAAACCAATCTCAACTGCCAATATATGTCACAAAACTACAATTACTGTAAATTAGTAAGTACTTTTTATCCCTCAAGAGGTTGTCAACACTGCTTAGTTCTTGAGATGAGTTTCTTTTAACCGGATGTACACATTTTTATCTGAGTTGGTCATCTTAGGTTACCCACAAACTTGTAAGAGAGGAAAAGACACTTTTATGGTACAATTCTTTTCAAATTCATTCGATCAGATATTTAGACATTTAATGAAGGCATCTGTACTGAGGCAGCATGTCTCCTTCTAAAGTCAGTGGCAAGGCGTATCTTCAAAAGAGGGTAATGGCCACCTGCTGCCTGCATTACACCTAGGAGATACCTCTTCCTCTCTTTTCATTGATTAGGGACAACAGGGAGTTATGGGTGTTCCTATACTGTTCTTTCAGCAGTCCTATTTTTTGATAAGAAAGATTGCCAGTCCCTTCACTCACAAGACTTGAAGAAATGCTCCTGTGTGGTTTTGTCCTGTTAGCAAGAGAATGCCTTATAACTGACTGATAAAAATCCTGTTCTTAACAGTACAAAATTCAAAAATGTAGTTGTCTTTTTTTTGAATGAATGAAAAATGATTTTGAGTTTTCTGCAAAATAGACTTTGTGATGTGTTTGGGTTTGGAAATTATGTGTCAGTTTCTGAAATTCCTTTTAAATTTTATTTTAATTTCTCTGTAATATTTATTGTTCTACATGAGGTCATGCCATGCCAACAGAAGTTCATGTTAGTGGCTTTTGAGGCTGAACTATATGAACTCTAGAGGTCCATTCCAACCTATTTTTTCTTGCGACCTAAGCAGCATATATGTTGTTACTTTTTATTATCTAAAACCACAAAGGAGATATTAGTTTGAATTGATCAGCAGTGAAGTTTGTTTAATATTACAAATTCTAAGCAGTATTTTTTGAAGGTCTAGAGGGACAGAAGCTTCACACAAGAGCAAATTTCATCTAGAGGGACAGAAGTTTCACACATGAGCAAATTTCAAACTCAAGGCCTTCTGCTTTCTCTTGTCATGCTACAGTACCCAAGAGGAAGGCAGAAAGAGGGAACTGAGGGATTAAATATCTGACTCATTTAAAAGTTTTATTTGCCCCAATTTGTTCATGTTTGCCTTGTTTCTTTGCTATTTATGCTCTCTAGTTATAGGTTTACTCTGTTTGAAATGGACTGAAATGCAAAAGGACATATCCAAAACCAGTTTTGATGACATAAATCTCTGAGTTGTTCACACTACTAACTCCTTATCTCACTCTGCAACAGCTGAACAGTAGCAGAGCGACTAGAAGCAGCTGAATGAAACAAGGACCCAGTTTTTGTTGTGGGCCAGTAATGGGTGGTAATCGAGGGGTGGCTGAGAAATGCACCCTCTCTACCACTGAGCAGGGACTGAGGAGTCGAAAATGTAGAAGGGTATCTTAAGTGCAATATGAACAGATGCCAAAACCATAAACACAGAAGCTATGCACATGTTTCCAAGGGAAAAATTGTGGAAAGAGCCTTGTGGACAGAAGAATTCCTGCTTGCTAAAGTAGCATTTTCAAACTCCATGTTGCCACTTTGCCAAGTGACCTTAACTTAGTTCCTGGACAAAATCATAGGCTTCGAAGGCATCTTTCACACAGAGTAACTGATCTACACAGCATTAATTTGTTTTACCTCCAAGTAAAGACTTTTTAAGAGCATTTAATAATTCTAAGATTTATAAGATCACTATGAAGATCTATATGTTAACATCAACTGAGCAGCAACTTGTAGACACTTCTAAGCAAATCCAGAGATGAGTGGTAGCAAACTGATTTTCATCTCTGCCTTCCATAATTTACTCTCACGAATTTAATCTCACTAAACCAAATATTTTGGATTATCTTCAGTATTAATAGGATGTAGCTGTAGCAGGCCCAGCAAGACTGATAACATTAAGTCTGAATGGGCAACCCAGCCACCTTCAGATGTTGAGCACCTGGGAGATGACTCCCCAGGTGAGAGCCATGTGGAAAATGAGCCTGCAGCTAGTACAACCCTAAAAGGAATATATCCAAGCAGAAGAACCCAAGAGCATGCAGACCAAGGGCTGGGCTGAAGGAGTAGGTGTACTGACTAGGAACTCAACCCTTGGCCCAGAAGGATCAATGGAACTTCCCATAAACACATATAGCGTGCAAATACGGACTGGGCAGAATTAGGAAATCAGGATGTGATGAATAGTAAGCTCGCTCCTCAGTTGCCACCACAGTAGGATGTTATGCAGAAACCTATAAGATTATGTGAGGTTATACTGAAAAGAAGCATGACTATGCTTTAGCTTTGTCCACATCACTTATACACTCTTCTAGAAAATATTCAGGATCATTCATAAAATATTAAGTGTAAGCTGTATATGTAAAACAGTTGTGGAAAGAAAACTTCTCCATTTAACTATGTATTTTTGGTTCTAATTAGTATATCTATCCAGTCAGGACTGCAAGACAATCAAATTCTTGGAAAATTAGGATCTTCTTGAACTTTGAATGTTTAAAGCAAGCTTTTCACATATTTTAAAGTGAGACTGAAAGCACTGAAGTGAAAGATAAACTGTGTTACTGCTTAAAGTAAACATGAAAAACAAATTGTCAGTAAGAAAGATAGTAAGATTAAAAAAAAAAAACTAGCTGGAAGACAGACATATGTCCCTTTTCTGAAGCAATAACTTTTCTGCCTCTTATTTTTATATTGGAATCCTATCTGGACCTAAGCAAATAGGCTTGCTGATTATTCAGTGTGGGACAAATCTGGAGATGGTTTACTGTGTTATAACTGCACTACTCAGAAGTTTTTATTTGTGCCTATGCTGCTGTCTAACAACAAAATAGTACACAGACCATCCTATTTTACAGAAATCTCAGTGCTAATTTCCTAGGAAGTAACCTAGTTTTCAATTACTCTAAGAAACAGATAATTAAGCATAAATCAAATTTTCTTTCTCCTGAAAGATTTTTTTCTTCACAGGACACTATGCAACAGCATAGCATAACTGCGTATCTCTAGTGACTAAAACACATTAAACCGTATCATCAAAGACTAAAAGCTTGTTCACCCTCCAAATGAAGGACAGCTGGAAGTTCCAGCTGGTGACATTTGTTGGTGAATTTTGCATGTTTTTCTTTGATTTTTTTTTTCACCTGCCAGTAAAAAGAATATGATAGTATCTACACACACTTACCCTTAATTACTAAAAAAAAAGCCTGGAATAAAGAGGAAGAGCCACTGGAATATAATATATCATCATTCTCTTAGTCATACAAACATACCCCGGCAAAACAAACAGGACAGTGAAGTCTGAATGCAGTCATCAGAATGTAATCATCAGAAATGTTTAAGACACTAAGATTATGGGTAATCTGCCCATATACAATTGTTTAGTTTTATTTTTTGTTTTGTTTTGCATAAGCTCTTAAGCAAATTCAATAGCTTGTTTGAGCAATATCTGAACCATGTAAGTGGATGACATATTTGTGTATGCATCCTTAGCAGCAACAGCATACAGCTAATGAATCATTTCAGCAAAATAGCTTTCAATGATAACAGGTGTTTATTGTAATGGAAATTGCTGATAGCTGGTCAACACGTAAATTAATTTTGTTATTTACAGAACCAGATGGTCAATTCTGGAGCACAAACATGGGCAAAATTAGTAAGACTCCTCACAGCAGAGCTTGATGTCTCTCATCTGTAGCTTCATCAATTTCCAGTTCCAGCTTCCGCATGGAACTACGATAGTAGTCCTTTGACAAAAAGATTAACTACCCTACTCTCTGCCTGAGAATACCACACTATATATCATCAAGCAAAAGTGGTTAAAGGTCACATAAATGAACTTCACAAGAGATTAAGAGAAGTGGTAAGGAATAATATTTTGTTTTGCTTTTACATCTTTACACTCTTGGCTAGTTACAGTGTCAGTATGATTTGCTATTATTTTCTTCCTGCTTTATTTCTTATAGCAATGGCTTTATGTTGCAGAAAATATAATTTAGACGGTGTTCCCAGCTGCTAAAAGTATTTACATTTTGACAGACATTGTTCCAGTAAGATACAACGTTAAGCTTTTTTTTTCAAAGCCCCATTTAAGAAACTATTGGTGTTGATTTCTTCCGTGATTATTTATTCTTTCCACCCATGGTCTGAGCTCATTCAGATAAGATCAGATGGTCACACATGCCCACAGGACTGGGAAATTCCATCATCTGGATGTCCTGGGTCAGGAAGGATGACCAAGGCCCCTGGCACTGCCACCACCTATCTCAGGCTTCCTCTCTCCAGGAAAGTCCCCACCCCAGGTCCCACGCATGGTGCACGATGTGTGTGCGGCACGTGTGATGCAGCAGGAGCGCATCAGACTCAATATAGCCCAGTCATAAAACTCACCCACTGCATTCCCAGGCACATAGAAGTGCTGAACAAGTGCTGCAATTGCACTTGGACAGAGTTTGAAGGCATAAACTGAAATCATTTCAGGGAAACGCAGCCATGCAGCAGCCCTGCATGCACTGCAAGCAAGACACGTTTTACTGCAGGAGGCACCATATTTCCTGTGTTTGAGTGTACCAGGACAGGCTCTTCCTCATCTCATGATCCTCCTTGCAATACAACTGGCCTGTTCACTCAGGGACAGTGTGATGAGTTGGGTCTGATCCACCAGGTGGTGGAGAAGAAGCTTCTGTAGTGCTGGGCATTCTCGACAGAGCAACCTTATGCACCCCTGCAAGCCGTGCGGGAGCTCCTCAGCCGAGCCTTGCTCTGCAGGACTCCTTCTCCCACATGACTAATGGATTCCCATGATACAACTTAAAGAGATGTTACTATACGCATGCTTGAAAAAAGCAGTAACTAATTAATAATTTTGAGTCTCAGCTTTTCACCAGACCAGGTTTCCTTGACAGATGAATACAATCAAAAGGACAGTCATGAAAGTGACTTTGACTCATTTCTTATCTGATTTAATTGGCTTGAATTAAACAAAAACATTTAAAAATCAATATATGCACAACTGTAATACACAGATATAAATGTTCACTATCCAGACCTCAAATCTCCTGTTTCCTTTCCTGTGTTCCTCAATAATTTTTTTTTATCTCCTCCTCATTATAAAGAGGTTATGTTTTAAAAACGCAAAACCTTCAGCATCTTACTGAGAATTATCATGCATATATGAACTATTTCTAGAGTTGGGCTGCATATCTGTCAGACACATGTCTCACTGAATTATTCAAGGAAACAGTACCATATTCAAAAGGGGGAAAATCCAGAGAGTTTTTTCTATTACTTTGCCAAACTTGACTATTTTAGAAATATTTTGATCCACTAAAAGAGAGCACACATCAAAGTGAAGTCATACGCATTTTCAGTGAACTATTCACCAGGTGCACCAGTTTTCTAATCACAGCTACATTTCCTCTGAATAGTCGCACAACAGTATACTACTACCTGTGTTATACAAAGCATTTCTGTTGTTAGCATGCTGTGAAAGGTGTGCAAGAAAAAGTAAAATAAGTCAATATACAGTTTTAAATACATATCCACCTATATACTTTCGCAAAACACTGTACAATCACCAGCTAGTTTGTCTTCACAATAGCAAATCCACATGGCATTATTTGCACTACTTAAAGAAGATGAAACTGTGGTAAATAAACATTGTTAAAATCCTGGCAAGTAACTTCAGGATATTTAAGACACTAATGTATAAATGGAAGCTACAAATTAATCGCAATGAAATCCCAATACAGAAACTATTGAGGCTCTTCTTCCAGAAAGCGATAACATGCATCTGGAAGCAAGTAAAGGATTTCATCATTCTGGCTCAGCTGTTTTAACAGAGGCCACATGAATCAGAGGCAAGGCCAGGATTAGAGCTCCAGGCCTGCAGCTATGAAGATGGCATTTCCAGCAGTCAGTTACACATAGTTTGTGCTGCTTTGTCAAATTAGCTGCCTACTTCATAGGATGCTGCATAGATCTTGGGGGAGCCAAACAGGGAAGCCAAGGGATGACTGCAAATATGCATTGTCCAGCAAACATCGGACGGAGTGACCCATAGAGCTCCCTAAACCAGTGATTAGCAGAACCAAGAACCAAAAGAAGAAATAATTGCAAGATAAACTTCAGTCCGTTTACAACTAGACAAGCCTTAGGCAGCTCTTAGTGTCAAATTTGAACTCTTAAATATTTATTTGTAACCTGTAGCTTTTCAGTGGTCTGGTTTACACTATGGCTCCACTGAATGTCTAATTGTTCGTATTTTATTCTTGCAGTTAAAATCAAACAGGGCTTATGAAAAAGTGCATAGTAATGCATGAAATCATCCTGACCACAGACCACCAAATTTGAGGCTCACAGGCACTGACCTCAGCAGTAGCTGAGGCTTCTTGTCAGTGAGAATGCGTTAGGTGACACAAGAGCACCCTGCCAAAGCTGCCCCACTGGGGCAGGGCAAAATCAGTGTCCCTTCACACCACACCAAGTGAATCCCTTCAAGGCATATGCACACACACCGGATTCACAAAGGTCACTGTACGAGTGAAGAAGGTCCATCATTCCTCTCCAGGAGAGCCTGGAGCTCATCGTCTGGAACCTACAGGGCTCTGTTCACAGCAAGGCAGCTAATGCTGCATCTATCAGACGCCTTTTTCCATTAGGTGTGCTCATCTCACAGCCGCATGGTGTTTCCTGGAGAAAACTCTACCTTCCAGTGTCAGAACGCTGCTGTGTATCTGCAGCAATCAGTTCAGATTTACGTCAGCAAAGCAGCACAGCTTCCTCCAAAACATGTCTCTGACTTTTGTCCTGCAGCTGGCAATTTGCTTCTGTTATTTAATACCGACAGTGATATGCTTGAATAACACTGTGGAGTAGTTTAATTAAAGTACTAGATAAACAAAATCCTGCCTCTCTCTTGGAATCCAAATAGAGCAGTTGGAGAATAAAAATTAAGGGAAAAAAAAAAAAAAAGAAACAATTAACAGACACCAAACCTCTGATAAACCATTCAAGCAAAACAAGCTTCTCCCAGATCATGATGACGGCTCATTACAGAAAAATCTAACACTGCAAAGCAACACACAGGGCTTTCAGTAATTACGATCATCTTCCCTACCTGCAGCGCAGCAGCAAGGGAACAAGCGTAAGGTGAAACTCTATAATATATTGGGTAGGTCAGCTGCTCTTCCCCAGCATTCAAAGGAAATGTGCGGCCAGGTTTTCCTTAGCCGAAATGCCCTGCTAAAATGGACAGGCCCAAGTTCAAGCTGAGGACTGACAAAAGGGGTCTGGCAGCACCCCATGCTGGAAAAGCCCCCAGCCATATGCGAGGTGACTGTGCTCATGGGGCAAAGCTGAGCTCACGACCTTGAGCACACTGTGCATTGCCCTTGCAGTGAAGCTTGCAAGAGGAAGGTTAAGAGCAGCAGTAATATCAGTAGACAGAGCAGCAGCTGGGTGCAGGAATATCTTTACATAAAGCTGACCTCTAAGCTCTCAGCAGGAGCTAGGACTTTCACACAGCAGCGTGATGCAGAGGAGCAAGCTCCTGAAGCGCTTTAAATATGCCTAATGAAAATGGAGAGATTTCCCATTGCTGCCTCAGGAGTGAATAAAGCCTAGCACAGAAAGCAGAAAGTAAAATGTTCATTTACTTTGGAATATATGAAAAGACAATCACTCTTTTAAAAATCAGGTAAATATTTTAAGTTGTATTTGGGTCATCAGAGTACAGCATTATTGCCATCCCAAGATCTCGGCCACAGGGAGATACTAAATCCCGTCAGACTCTAGAAGCAGAGTTCAGCATCCTTCTTTTTCATCTCAGAAATACACAGTCAAAAGCAGGCACACCTTTAATGAAACAATGTGGCAGAACCCCAAGACCTTTTTGGTCATTCCATAGATTTAAATAAACAAAAAAATAAATATATCTTTTAAGACTGTAACATAAATTCATGAAGTACTATCTGACTGAAACAGACAGCTGAGAACAGAAATTAGCTATCTCTTCTTGGTCTCCATGGACCCACACCATTAAACAGCAGCAGTATTTTGAAAATACTGCAGTATTTTGAAGTTCAGCTTCTTGGGGATTTTTAGCTAACAGATCTCTAAGAGGAAGGAACAAGAGAAGACTGAGGAACCCACTCAATGACGCCTTGGGACACTGCCACATACCTTCTACATAAAAGTCTATCAATAAGCTAAGATGGGAGACTTCTGCTACAGCTTAATGCTTCACTGAGATGGTTTGAACCCTTAACCCAGGAGAATGTCCTAGCCTTGGGGCTGCAAAAGGATCTGGATTGCAACATCCTCACCTTTCATGTTCCATCTAGCATACACAGTTGTTAGGTCCAAAAACAGTCTGTTTTTAACATCCATCCATTACTTCAAACTGAGAGTATTTGCCCTTCCATAGGGTGACAACTACAAGGTTTCAGAGTTAAGTCTTAATTTAGAAATCAATTTGGTGCTCTAAAAAGCTCTTCTTCACAGGTTTTTACTGACACAGTTATACTACTGCAGGGTGCAAAGAACAAGTACGTCTGACTGACACGTTATGTCAGCAGAGCTCCTAGCATTAATGCAGCTTGAGCAGCATATCTGCTGTTTGACCAATATAGCTTGTTCCACATAGATGCTCATTTAATGTACTGCTACTGACTTAATATGCACCACTTCACAGATCCTGCTGAATTTCCTCTTGGAGCACTTATCTGCATTAATATATTGATATTTCTGTACTAGCAGAGCACTCCCTGAGCAAATATAGTCTAAGTATCATTTAAATTTAATGGAACTTCAATTCTCAAAACTAGATTTTAGACATATTTAGGCACCCAAAGACGAAACTGGGGCCTGGAGTACTTTTGAAAACTCAGTAGTACTAACGTGCATCCTGACACATCCAATTTCTTTCCAAATCAAGACCTATATGAGTCATTCAGGGCATGGTTATCGATTGCATGGTTATCGATTTAACTCAGGACTACTCCTGATGCTGTAGGAAATTGGTAGTGTATATAAAACTAGAATCCAGGAAAAGTAACTCACAGGTCTGTACAGTAACCACAAAACAGCCTTTCTCCTCTTTAATTACTTATTTCATCCTTCAGATCAATACATCCTGGTCAAGAAATACTACACTTCGCAAATAAAATTTTATTAAACAAGTAGCAAAGTGTGTATGTCATTTGTAAAATCTAATAGGAAGGGAAACACCAGCTGTATATTTTTATAACCTTAATCATATTTTCCTTAGACTTATGCTGTTCTAAATTCTAGCTAACTATCATTAGTAATTGTTTACTGGATATTTATGTAAGCTTATTTCCATTCATACAACAGGCTTCATAGCTCTTTATAATTTAAGACTTCCATTTACCATTTTGCAATACTAAGATCTTTTTTTTTTATTTCATAAGAAAGTTGAAACACATTATAATATATTCTCCTAAGGGATAACTGGAATTTTCGTAAGATACTGAGGGAGATATAATAGTTTTTTACACAAGCTACGTTTTCCCTGCAAATCTATACTTTGTTCAATATTTTAAATTGGTAGCTTTATTTAGTGCCTCTTCTAAAGATAATTACACTATTCAGGATTCATTATACTGCAGGGAAAAAAAACTATAAAGGTATAGCAAATTAAATTTCAGGAGCATTTTTGTTTGTTAATTGATCAAAAAAATTTACAGAGCAAAGTAAAACTGTAACGACCATAGGTCTAATGGACATGTCAGCCTATCTTGTCTGCAAACAGCAGCAAAGTCACTGTATCAAACAAGCCAGAGGGCTAAATTCTACCATCGCTTATGTCTATGCTGTTACATTGAAATAAATGGGGTTATGCAAGTGTGATTAAGAGCAGAGTTTGACCCATTGACTTCAGTGGAAATTGTGTTAGAGTATCTAAAAGAAGAAATGGGTCCTATTAGCTAAAACATAGCAGACTGAGGACCAGGATCATTATGCCATTTACACTGGTAAGGGCCATTTAAAGTAATGATGCTGAGTTAATGTGAGCTGACATTCTTTCTGTCTTCCTAGCAATCTATCAGTCTGGTACAGCATATATTGTATATAGTGGGTACTATTTTAAAAATTGTTCATTTTAAATGCATAATGTCCTGCATCTGTCTTTATTACAGCCAAAACAATGGAAGTCTACCATCACGCTCTACAATCAAGCTTCTATTTTTATTAAAGACAATTTCATTATTCTGCAATGAGGGACCTAATACATGCCCTCAAAATTACTAATACAGATTGAGTTTCCTAGATGAATTAGTGAACTTCTATACTTCCTGAGATTGTAACTTAGTTCATGCACTTATCATGATAATGTACTTTATTATTTGTTACACCAGGCTGATGAATTCTCCGTAGGCAATGTGTAATTATTAGAGTACCTATTACAAGAATACTGAAAATTGCTATTATACGAGGACTCCATGCAGTTTACACCATCCTTTCTCTACTTCATCTCCTGACTCAGAGCTGTCATTTTGATCTGTCTGTATTAATTCAAGGAGGAAAGCTCTATTAAATTTTCAAATTATCTAATTATAGTGCTGATTTCACATTAAGATATATGAAATAAAATAAGACAACTTGGCATTATTTTTTCACTGTAACATTCCTTAAGGGACACAAGACTATTCTAGATCCAACCCACTACAGGCAGCATAGCAAATACCAAATGTGTTAGAAAGCATTAAATGTGGCCCACATTCTTCACTCAAATAAAATCATAAAATATGACAAAATTGAAGGATTTTCTGATTAACCCTTTTAACAAAGATATCTCTCATGCTTGCATCTTGCCATGTTGGCCAAAAAGAAACACAGAAAGCAACTGGAAATGCCAATTCACCCTAGTCTACATCAGCTCAAAAGGAAACAAGGTTCTTTGGCCAAAGAATTAATCAACAGGCAAAAAAGTCACTTTTCTCACAGTTGTTATTTATCGTCTGTCAGCTGGAGTGAGAGAGTGAACTGAGATCCTCCAGAATAGTGTTACAAACGGCCACTGCTCCAGCGTAATCAAATGTTCATAAGCAGAAATGAGGACGAGCGAATGTTTTGGAACCTACATATCAGAGGTATCTGTGCATGCCTCTGCTCAACAGTAAGGAGACAAAGAGCAAGTAGGCAGTAATTCATTACTGGACTTAAAGCAACATGCTTGAATGATTTATATATACTTGTAGGCATCCCTGGAGGAAAATTCAAACCGACAAACCAGACAACCCCAGAGATTTACTGGGAAAGAACTTAACTCCTTGTGCAATTTGATTTTCAATTTTTTTCTATCTTATTCAAGTGTTTATTTCTACAGTTTTGTGATACCAGAACATTCCAACAACAACAACAACCAAAAAAAAAAAAAAATTCTCATAAAATTAGAAAAGCTTAAAGGTCATAAGCAGGAAGAACTCAAAGAGAATAGAGCAAAAAAGAGACCCTAGCTTTCTTCATTTTTTTCAATGCATAGTATTTTCCTATCTTGAATTTGTAAGCCTCATTTTAGGTCTTGTATGCCATGAATAAGTAAACAGCCTCTTTTGCCATGCATGACAAGCTAGTTAGAAATGTCTTCCAGGGCCTGAAGGGAACAGAAATAATTCAGCCAAAACGCAAATCTGGACCATAGTCCCCATGATAGTTAGCTCAGGTAGTCACAGAAATTATGGTATTTTAGCAGCCCAAAAAGAAAAGAAAAGAAAAAAAAAAAAAAAAAAAAAAAAAAAAAAAAAAACCAGCCAAACCTCCATACTCTCTTCAGGTCCCTATTGGACATATATGCAATACTAATTTAAAACACAGTGACTTTTGAAGTTTCTGTTTCATTTTAGAAACATGGGAAAAATCTATTGTAGGCATTTTTAATCAAAAACAAAACACAGTAGTCCAAATGTTTACTGAAGAAAATAAAATCCCCTCCTTAAAGTCAGCCTAATATAAAATTGCACTTTGTGCACTGCTTCATGAAGCCTGCAATTTTAAAGTTTAGTGCCTAGAGTCCAAAACAGAGAATCTGCTTGACCTTCTTATCTGTTGCCTTGAAAATGTTCTCAGAAGTGTAAGAATACAGAAAGTTTCTGTAAATGAAGCATGATGCTTGTTCATGAGAAAAATTGCATTTAATCTTTAGGAAAAACAGAGTTAATGTGTTTATAGACATTATACTCATTTTACCTAGTAAAGAATTATTCCACTCAGTTTGTCAAAGTCATGACAGTGAACTGGGCTAAGCAAAAATAGGTTCTGTATCTACTGCATTACTCAGCTTAGAAAAGAATTTCTAAGTCTTCACAGGTCACCATGAATATTTTACATCCCATAGCTGTTGCTGTTATGTATTTTTTGGTTTGTTTTTCAACAACAGAGGAAGATGTTTCTTCCATGTACTCTTCTTGAGTCAGCATGGAAGAATTTCAGTGTGCATTTCACTGATGAACCACAGCAGCAGCAGCAGATGGTAGTTGGATCACAGTGAAGATATGGAGTTATAAGGGGAGCTGGAAGAGAGGACCTGAGCAAAATAAACTGCTACATAAGCCTCCCTGAAGCAGCTATGCACTTCTAAATATGTTTACTTGCTAACTTTATTTTCGGTTACTCTGTTTAAAAATAA
>VZSV01000013.1:8154043-8178006 GCA_013398735.1 Nothocercus julius | reverse complement strand
TTTAAAAAAAAATAAAATAAAATAAAATATATTTTTAAAACATGTTGTATATTCCTTCACAGCCTATAACAAAACATTAAAAGAAACCCCTAAATATTCTCATTTTTGTCATCTCTACACTCTACAGAAAAGAATGTTACCCTGGTTTTGCAAATGCGGAGTTGAGTTGCAGAGAAACAGAGGAACCCGCCCTGAGAGTCTGTAGTTTTGCTTGAAATTTAACACAAGTCTCTCAGCTCTGGCACTAATACGTTAACCATGGTGCTGCCCACCTCCACCCCCGCCGATATTCCTTCTGTTTGTCTGTAGTCAGACTGTAGTAGTGAGCAGTAAAATATTAATGATAATTCTTGATATCCATGATAATGAGTAAGAGTTCATGGAGCTCATATGTGAATGAGGAGAAAGACAAGAACAAGTGATGAGCCAAGTGCGGTGGAGCTTTAGGTGGCTAATCTCAGAGCTTGCCAGAAGTTTATTAGGAACTTGGATGTCACAGGGGTGTGAAGAAGCCTCAGGAGGTATCCAAAGTGACCAGCATGGAGTGAGGTTTTGGCCAGCATAGGTGAATGGAGTCCTGGATTGCTCATGGTCTTAGAAGGGATCCATGACACCATCTAGATGTAGCCTTGGTCCCTTTTGCTGAGGAAGCTGATGCTCTAAATTTTGTCATTGAAAGCTGATGCTTCAGGTTACGAGACTAAAGAAGTTTAGATATACAAGTACCTATAAAAATCCCACAAAAGCTTTGAGTAACAGTCTTTAATTCTACATGCTTCAGCTCTTAAGTCCTACATTCAGCTCCTAAATTCTTTACAAAATCTTGCTCTTTGAGGAAGATTCAAGACTCCCGTTTGTAAGATGCTAAAGAAGTATTTGTAGGACAAGATTTTCCATGGCAAAACACTTGTAAAAAGCAGAGCTCTGCTTGGCCACTTAACTGCAGATCTCAAAACGAAGTTTTATCTTTGTGTGGAATTAGGATGAGATAGATTGACTGTTTTAGCTTAAATTACTCTTACTCCGGAGCAGGAATTATGCTATTTAAATGCTATGCTATTTAAAATGCTAGCTTGTCATTAAGTGAACAAGCAACTCTGACAATCCAGTGATAGACCAGTATTGCCTGGAGGAAAGCTTGAAGCTGACAACAAAGTTCTTAAGTTCTTTTTTTTTTTACAAGATCTTGAAACTATTGGGGAAAAAAAAAAAAAAAGGCAAACATTTGAATTGAGTAATGGGCTGCATAACTAGCAAAATTCTTTACTCAAGTGAATTATGCAGGTGTTGATTTTAATTCACACTGGATGAACAACGTAGACTTAACACCCCCTACAGTGTGGCACCTAAATGTTATAAAATAAAAATTTTGATTGAAGCAAGAAAAAAAATATTAGCATCTCCTTTACATGTCATACTTCCAGGAGGTTCCAACATTAAGAGGTCCACACTACCATTGCAGAGATAGCTTAGCTTCTGGAGAAGCTAACAGAAAGACTTTGCTAATAACAGGTTTAACTTGAAAGAGAAAAACTTACACCACTAACAGGTTAAAAATACTCAACTGTTAAGTGTAGAATTGCTGACTGATAGTTTTATACATCTCTGGAGTGGTAGTAACTTCCAAGAAAGGAGCAGGACAAACACTTGTGGGAGTTGGAGCCGATATAGCCATTCCTCTTGGTCAGAAAGAGCCTCAAGATAGCCAGTGTAGCAGATTTTTCAAGAAAAATAATGTAGGGAATAAAGATGCACTTTAACATACAGAATCTTCCCCCCCCCCCCTTTTTTTTTTTCCCTTTGTACAATTTGTTTGTATTATTTTAGCACCAAGAGAACATAATCAAGATGGGGATCCTAAAACCTATATATGAACATTTGGGGAAACAGATGGAGCAGATGAACACTTACCACTTGTTTAACAGTTAATGCACTGCACTACTCCAGTCTTTGGGGTTGCTCTGTAATTTCTCAACAACTATCATGTGGTTAACTCCTGATAGGATCTGACTTTTTAATGGCACCCTGTGAGGTCCCTCAAATTCCAGAGGAATATAAGTACACAAGAATTGCTCCATTGTGTTTCAATTCATAATTTCCAGTGTGATTGTCTAGATCACTCAAAATCTGATTATCCCATTGATTTTATTTATAAGCTTGTAGTAAAAGTAAGACTGTTATTAGCAGATGAACATAGAGTTTATTGCATTTTACTATATTGTTTAAAAAAATCAATTTTTATTAAATGGGAATGATATTAAAAACATGCTGCTTGTGAATATGAGTTTGCCAAATAACAGATGTTGTTTCCATAATTTTGTTTTTTGAGCACGAATCGGGTTCTTATTTTGACTTTTTATATTATTAATAAGGAAATGCAAAGCACTTCAAACACAAATTTTCTTTTTTTCTTGATATTATTTTATACATTCCAGATGATGAGCCGATATATTACAACTGTTTCATTTACAACAAAGATGTAAACAATAATTGGACAAATTAATGCATGGTTAGCCATACATTATAGCTAATTGAACACAGAAAAATAGACTGAGAATGAATTAAGCCCTTTACAGTGGTGTGCATTTTTGTGTAATGCATAGTAATTAAAAGTGCTTTATATTTATATTTATTTAATTATTTATTTGACATTGGACTGGTACATTTCATATCCAGAAAATTCAAATTGATTCACATTCATATATAAATATATAATTTTTAATAAAAACAGAGTGTGGCAAAATACTTATTACTTGAATGTCCTCCAAGGTCCCTCAGGAACCACCAATCCCTTCATTATCATTGGCAAGAAAAACAGATTTCTGCAAGCTCTGTGTCCAGCCACTCACCTTTCCCTTCTTTCCTATGAACAAGACTTTGAATTCTGTCTAAGGATATTAAAAGAAGAAATGCAAATGTGGAGAGGAAGCCCAGCTTGCAATTCAAAGAAGAGAGGAAGTGCTGAAAGTTAAGCACAACCCAAATCTATCTAGCTAAACTTCCCCTTGAACACCTTCAAAGTAAAGTCTGAAATTTCCCACAGCCATACTGATAAGGACATTATTCTTTGTGTTAACCAGTCCTGAAAATGCCATCCTCTGAAAAGTAATTGTAACATACACAGGAGCTGAAGGCTGGGATTTCCTAACACAGGACTCCAAGAAGAGCCTTCCTCCAAGAATAGTTCTGAAAAATGCCTTTTTTTGCAGGAATCCAAGCTTTATAAGATTAAAAACCTACCAAAATTTGATTTTAATACCTTAACAAAAAATTGTACTCATAAAGACAGGAATAACAACAAAGATATCACATATACCAAGAATCAGTGATTTTTATCTGCTGCTTGGGCCATGAGACCACATAGTAAAATTTCTTGATAGGATGTGCAGCAGATTTATTGCTACTGAGCCAAGCAAACTGATTTTACCTTAAAAATATATACTCCTTTTATTATGGATAACACTCTGCGACTTGGTCTGTGGAGTGCTTGTTTGTAATTTCTTTTATATATCAAGAGGCACTGTAAAACCAAACCCTAATGAGGGTCATATTCCATGATCCCCAGTCACAGCATATGTCAAAATCTGTATATAATTCTGTGTATGATGACTGTAGCAGTAATTCTCAAAGAGAAGTCTATAGCAGTAAGAGGTCGGTCACCCCAACCCCCTGCCACTCCAGAATGGATGGTTGCTTTTGAATCCAGTCTCATTTAGTAGCCAAAGGCATCAGTCTTGTGTATCTATTTGTATGAAATAGAGTTATCAATGCAGTGACAAATAACAGTAGTTATATAAAAATAAAAAATTAATGAAATATTTCATTATAATGAAACATAAGGATCAATTTAGTAAAGTGCTTCATATAGAAATGGTACACTTGACTTAGACATGGAAAAAAAATCTTGGAGGGAAATGGCAGTTCTTAAATTTGCAAATACAGAAATTGTCTGCATCTCATCTGCCTTGGATCTTAATATTTCAAATCTTTGCAAACAGTTGTTATTCTCTCATGCATTTTGGATATTTATAACAGGTCCCGTGTTCAATTCCAACTGACCTTGACTCCTGTTAAAGGTAATTTCAATGTCACTAGCTAACAGCAGACTGCTCCAAACCTGAAGTCTGGCAATACTTAAATAAACAGGATACTGGAATAATTTGATGGTAAACAGATTGCCAATACATAGTCTCCAAAGTAACAACCCATATTTTCATGGGCTTTAAGAGGTGTAGTGTATGGATGAGAAAGAAATGTCTTCCAGTAGCTTGCATTAGTCAAAAGACTACCCTGACAAAGGCAGTAGATCCCATGTTTGGGAGTCACAGGAATTTTAACATTTTTTTTTTTTTTTATGATTTAGTGGGGTTTGGCTGGCATATATTTGGACTTCATCAGTACATAATCTACTGGTGAGGACAAAATGCATGCCTTGCTCACATCATCAACTTTCCAGGTTCTTTGCCAGGAAAAATCTCAGCAGTGTGGCTGAACAGAGTAGTAGCTTTTTTTGACATTAAAGGTTAATTAAAATTTCCAACAAAAAAAAAAAAGGCATTTTTTTATAGCAACCTTTAGAAAAAAAATCTACATAATCTATATTTCATTTCAAAGTCTCTCACGATTGGTTCAATATTTAATTTCAGTATTTATTGCAGAAGAATATTGATTATATTACACTGCAAGTTTTCAGAAGGTGAAAAAAAAAGAATTTTCAATGAAGAAAATACTTTTTGTTTAAAAACAATGCTCTATACACTGAAATTTTCTTTTTATTGTACTTTATGCTCATGACCTGACTAGAAAGGCTCAAGTAAATAAAATTTGAATGTCTCATCTCATCACCAGTTTGGACTAAAACTACTAGAGCAGAGATGGTGTCCTTGGTCTCCTTCAGGGTGAAGGCTTCCTTGACTGCCAGACATCTCCTGTCTGAACTGGAGCTGCTGTCACAGTCACTGTCAAGAAGAAAGATGGCAGCACCAAATGACAACAGCTCCCATTGATCAGAAGGTCAGTTTTCACCAGATGTAGTAAAAGTATTACTTTAGAAGTTTTCATACAGTCTTTTTTTTTTATGTATTTTGTTTAACCGTACATTTGATTGCTGAAGTTCAATGCAAGTTTGGTGCACTTAACAACAAGAAAAAAAACATCTATTTTCATATAATTTCTGGGTTTGTCTACTTCTTTGGTAGTAGAAAAGCAGAGAGATTACTTACATAAAGCGCAACTCAAAACAAGAGATTTAAAAGAGATGCATTTCTAATTATGATGCCTGTTTTGTAATATGCCTTGAATTAACAATATAGTCTTTAAAATTTGTGTGGAAACTCAGGCACTCCACATCTGAAATGTCAAAAGACTCAAAAAGAGAAGTAAAATTACATTGCACTGTATGTGCCATATTCCCAGCAAACAACAAATGCAAATCATGCTTGCTTTCAAGTAGCAGACTCATTAATGGATAAAAATCACATGAAAGAAACAATTATGAAGGAATTCTACAACCATCCAGCATTATCAAACCTTACCAGTAGCAAGACTATAACAAAGCATAACAGTTTTGCTATTCTTGGCAATGATTTTTTTTTCTTCTTTCCGCTTAAATTAAATATCCTTAAGTTATGAGCTGTATGAGTTGTCCATCTATTTTTTTTCACAGAATATTTACTCAACCTCCTGCAAAGAACTTAGGCTCTTATTTACTCTATAAAGCCAGAAATATATTTCATTTTTTCCATTCTCTAAAGTTTCAGTGAGTTTCTTCTATGGTTTTGGTCCATCCAGCAAATCCACAACATTCTTCTTACATAGTGAAAGCTTCTAAGAATCTTTCTAATAAGCTTTCTAATAAGCTTTCAAATATCATCTAGATTTGCCTATAAGAGAGCTATTCCTATTTACATTGTGTATACATCTAGTTCATTACAGTAGCAGAAACCATCAACCAGAGCAATAGAAATTAATTTTAAAAAATAATTAAAATAAATAAAAGTCAAAATAAAATGAAATAAAGCAAATTCTTAACTCTCAATTTCCAGTTTATTTCATTCATCATTATATTTTATATTTTGGTGATTTGCGTCAAAGAGTTTATAGGCACTATTTATGGTAACAAGGATTTAATCTCTTTCGTTAAGCATCAGTAAACATTCTCCTCTATCATTTTTTCACTCATCATAAGAGACAAGAGAAAAGATATGCAGTCAACTGATAAATCTCATTTGTCATTCTTTCTGTCAGGAAGGGTTTAATCCATAATATTCGAATGCTTCCACAGACTTTGATAAGTATTTGTCATAGAAGTGTTACCAACTCTGAATTAGATGTAGAAGATTGGGAACTTAACATATTCCTAATTTTTTAATTCATAAACATAAGCTTCAGTTGATCTCTTAATAGCTTTATCTCTGAACATCCGTTCTTACCTTAGGTGAAACATATAGGTCAGTTTAAAACTTAACACTAAAATGCTTAAGGCACGTTTTTGCTGTAAGATTTATATATTCACTCATTCTTACATTCTTACTATCAGTGAGACTTATAAAATCAAATCATGTCACTGAGGAGGTAGGATGACCACTTGCATATAAGCCAAGACCTTGTCTTTATAAATAAAAGCTCTGGCTCTTTGCCGCTCTGCGAGATTTCAAGTTAATTAATCCTTCAATTTTCTTGCTAATCATTCATTAATCCTGTCTTGATAATAATAATTTATGAGGTTTGTTATATAACTCACCTTGAATGATTCCAAGAAGTGAAACTTCCATGAGATTTCATGCTGCCATTGCCACTGACAGAAATTTATAACATCTGGAGCGTCTTGGTTCCTCACTACTTAATTCATTGAGCAGGCTGCTAACATAAGACCCATATGCCTGAGGTCATGCTTCACATCTGTAATTGATGTCCTCCTGTCTACTGGAACAGTCTTCTGTGCCCAGGAGATATTAAGATGAATGCTGCAATCATTTATAGGGAAAAAAAAGTAAAAAATAGAAGCCTATAATTTCTTCAACGTCAAAAAAGGGGTTAAGAATGTCATGCACTAAAGCAGTCTGGCAAATTGCGGATTTAGTGAAAACATTATTTTTAACAATAGATAGGAAGGAGAGCTACTGAAAACACATAAGAAATTGTGATAAAAGCCTTAAAGACAACATAAAAGTTAAGTAAGAGATAATTATTTTTTTCCCAAAATCTCTAGTTTTATCTATATGGAATTAACTGCCAATCCCAAAGAAATTATACTTTCCCTTAGGAAAGTAAGCTATAAGCCTAATAAGCTTCAAAGAGACCACACTCTTGGCTTTCTACCAAGGTCAAAGACCGATTTTATGGCATCATGACTGGTATACATGAACAATTTTCTCAGGTTATGAATACACAAAACTGGCAGAAAAAGAAGCAATCTTTACATGGATGGTTTGGGACTGATGTTTATGATGTTTATGTCCACTGTCTTTAACCTCCTAGAAAACAGCTGACATAAGTTAATTAGAGTTTTATGTTTATTTGCACAGAAATATACTACTGTATTAGTAATGTGAAATAAAAAAAAAAAAAAAAGACTTTCCTCTTACCTTTTATGTAAAACACATAATATATAGTCTATACATACCATTCTTCTCCTCCAGGTACATCAATTAACACCTGCAGGGCTCCTGCTATGTGTGACTAAGTAGCAAAACACAGAGAGCAAAAGCACCACTGAACTTTATTTAAGAGAAGGGCTGAAGAGGATACTGTCTGCTTTATTTAGAAATTATCTTTCAAAAATACCCTTAGAAAGCTATGAAACTTGGGGCCTGAATCGCCCTTTATAAGAACCAAAGAACACAAAGAGTCAGCATTGTAAAGATCACCCCATTTCATGAGAAGTGTGTACAAACATATACATATGTGCACTGTGAAGTATATCTTATAGTGCTGCCAACATTTCCTTTCTACATCTTCCTGTTTTCTCCAGTGTTGTATATTACACCGATCCCTTCCTAATGGAAGCTATTAAACCCTTTTAAAGCCATAGAAAGCATTAAGCCCAAAATGCATTACAGATAAGGTCCTCAGCCATTTGAACAGACTTATTTAAAAATTAATAAGTTAAAATGCATTTTGATCAAATGAAGTTAAGAGACATCCCTTTAATTTTAGACATCCAACTTTGGAACCTATGTTAGTAGCCAGCAGCCTCAGGCTTTTACCCAGCCTTCCTAAAGTTTTGACAGCAAGTGGTTTGGTATTGCTTCATCCGAGACTGGATTTCAAAGTGATGTACAGAAATGAGACAGTCATTGTGTGTTCTCTATAGGGTCCGTGGAGAAAGTTAGACTCCTCCAGAGGAATCTTCAGGTCTTATATAACCTTGAAATTGTGTCTCCGCTTATTGACAAAAAATATTTGTCATTTTAGAAAGTTTTTAAATGCAACAATACAGATAGCCAGCCCAGCTCCTTGTCTTTTAGAGATGAAATATCTCCTGAGGAAGAGACATCATAGAGTCTTTAAATCTGCAGGAGTCTCATGTATGAGAAATTATTCTAATAGAGTCAACTATTTGAAGAGTGGTACTGTAAGTCCAGATAACTTTACCCATGGAAGAGTATTTAGGAGAGCAATGTTTTCCACAGAAGCAAGAGAAAAGTCAGGTATTACACCTGGGTCTTTAAAATCACAGAGTCTACAGATGAATGAGCAAAGAGGTAAAGCTTGAGACCAAAAGCCTGAAGCAAATCACACTGTGACAGCTGCATCTCATCTGCTCCTTGTGCTTCTGTGAGCACAAGAAGAGAGAAGAGAGCACTGAGGAAGAGTACATTCAGATTTAGTTGCCATTTGTTCAAGAGTCAGTTTGATTAAAGTACAACTGGATGTGTCCACATTTTTTAAAAACCTGAACAGCTGAATTTGCCATATATTGACTTGTAATGTGCATGCATCCACTGAAAAGTCAAGAAGCCCAAAGGCAGGTCATTTGGGCACAAAGGAAGAACAGATATGTGTGCTTTACTTGCAAAGGATTTCCCACTTGGCTACACCAGACAGAGGATGGAACAAGCAGCACAAGCTCCATGACTCGGATATCACATACAAAGGAGAAGACAGAAAAAAAAAAAGATCAAAAAGAAAAATGAAAAAGGAGTACTTTTTTTTAAGAAAGAAAAACTCTTAAAAGCATGAGAGAGGCACTCAACTACTGCTACAGTGCTCAAGAGACTGAAGATCCTGAAAATGAGACACTTTGGCTATCAGAATTTCTGAGAAGGCAGATTTGGAGCTGAAGGCAAAAGCATTTAGACTGCAAGTAAAGGGTAATGCTTAAATACTCCATGCCATTGAACATTAATGCAGTCGGCTGATTACTTTTGGTAGGAGCAAGTCCTCCAGGGCTGTATATGTGAAAATAAAATAAATCTAAATATGTTTAATCTGATTATGAGCATGCAGAAAAAAGAAACAAACAAAAACCCAACAGATAATGGGTGATGCAAAACTAAACATTAAAGTGTCTTTCTAATAACAAAATCTGAGAACAAAGAAGAAATCTTGCTTAGCCAACCTCATAACCTTCAAAGATGGAATGATTGGCTGGGCAGATGAGGGGCAGCAGTGGATGTTGTCTACCTTGACTTCACTAAACCTTTAAACAATGTCTCCTACAAGATCCTCACAGGCAAGATCAGAAAGCGTGGTCTAGATGACCAGACAGTGAGGTGATTGAAAACTGACTGCTCAGAGATTGTGATCAGTGGTGTGAAGTCTAATGCGAGGCCTGTAGCTAGCAGTGTACCCCAGCAATCAGTAGTGAGTCCAATCCCATTTGATTTGTACATAGATGACCTGGATTAAGGGACTGAGATCAGCCTCAGCAAAGTTGCAGATGATACGAAACTGGGAGGCATGGCTGATGCACCCAAGGACTGTGCTGCCATTCAGAGGGACTTCAAGAGGCTGGAAAGATGGTCAAAGAGGAACCTCAAGAGGTTCAACAAAAGAAAGATTGGGGTCCCGCCCCAGAAATAACCGCACGCACAAATATAAGCTGCGGCCAACCAGCTGGAGAGCAGCTCTGCGGAAAAAGACCTGGGGGTCTGGTGGACCATGAAGCAGCAATGTGCCCTTGTGGAAAAGACCAATGGCATTCTGGGCTGCATTAGGAAGAGCATTGCCAAGAGGTCAAGGCAGATGACCCACCTCCTCTAGTCACCCTTGGTCAAGCCACATCTGGAGTGCTGTGACCAGCACTGGGTTGCCCAGTACAAGAAAGACATGGAGCTACTTACACAATGTATAAGCATTTTACATAAGTGTGCAAGCAATTTGATCACCAAAGGGGAAAAGAAAATGTGTGCTGCATGTAGGAAGATCCCAATAACAAAGCTGTCAGACAAAAGGTAAGCAAAAAGACTCCAAATAGGTAGGACAACCACCTAAAAATACAAGGATTACTGGCAAAATCAAAAATAAAATAAATTTTATCAGGAGCAGAGGGGATCAAGAAGCATAAGCAAGGAAAACAAGAGAAAAAAAAAGAAGAGAAACCCACTTTGTTTCTGACTTTTCTCACTGAAAATCTCTCAAGGCAAATCATCTTGATCTCCGTGACAAATGGCCGTGAAGGACCTTAACTATGTGGCATCTTTAGGGATAGTTAACTTGTCTTACTGGCATCAAGCCAAGAAATAATTAAATACAAGGAAATGCTTAAAACCAAATTAGGCAAATCAGGACTTAGCAAACTATAATTGCTGATGCAGTAGCTGATGGGCTACTCTAGATGTAGCACTCCTACCTGCAGTAAATATCTCCCCCAGCCCATCTTAAGCAGAGCTGCCATGCATTGCTTTTTCCTCTAGCTGCATCTCTAAGGAAGAAAGGCTCCCTAGGAGATGTGCTCTGGCTCTCCTGCTTTAGAATCAGGATTTCTGAAAGGCACCATGAGTGATAAATTTATAGTAAAGGACTCAACTCTCATTTTTGTCACAAGCTATATACTATATAAAAACTGTATATGACAAAAAGAACAAAAACAGTCATGGTAGTTAATGTGATTAATTACCATTTAATTCAGCAGGCCACTGGTAGTGGTGCAGCCAGAACTTTACTAGTAATGGGTCAGAATATTGTCACTAGAATGCATTTAATGAATGTGATTAATGACATCAGGGAGTGACATAGTGGGTACTCATTTTTCCTTAACTTTACAGTGTTAAGCAGCTTTATCCACATCCTCAAAATGATAGATACACTTAATCAGTAGCAGTAGAAGTCTCATTAAGTTCTCATTAAACTTCTATACCCTATGTATAACCTTGAACAATACATTAGATACTAATGAGCATAGTCTCCTTTCCCTGTGCACACAATTCTTATTAAGGCATTCCACTAATACCACCGTGAGTGTGATGCAAAAATCTAGCCAGAGATTCATGGTAATGGGATTTGTGTATTGGCCTAAAAAAAAATTGTTACAGCTAGTGGAAGAGATGCAGTCTTAACATGGGCTGTATAGATAGCCTGTGTTTATTTGTACTACATTTGAGTTCTAAACATGGCCCTCATTCTCACTATATTAAGTAAGTGCTGTGCAAACATCAAATAGGCACACAAGACATTGGAGCTCTGCTTAATCTGAAAATGACAATGTTACACTACTCAGCCTCCGCTGGTATTGTTCCTTGTGTATAGAGTTAGATGCAGACTCAAAAGATTGCAAGCAGGTGTCTTTCAAACTATTCTTCTTAGATGCAGACTCAAAAGATTGCAAGCAGATGTCTTTCAAACCATTCTTCTTAAAACCTCACGTTTAAGGGTCTAATTAGTTATACAGTGCAATTTTAAGCAGCAATACACCAGCAGGCAAACAACAATAAGTACTTCTCAAGCTACTTCTCATCCAGGCATGTTAGTGTTATTGTTACAAAGCATCAATACTGAAAAATCTCAGTGCTTTCCAAAATAATGAGGTCAGGCTGATAGTGTAGGGATTTCCACTGTGATCAGCTGAATTATATGCTCAAGAGCTCTCACAAAGCTGTATTGGTTTTATTAGGCCACTGAGATGAGTTTAATTGAGTTACTGAGTGCCCAAGAAAACAGTAACATAGTTTTCTATTTAATTTGATGAAGACTGTGATATTCATCCAGGTAGTGACACTGATTTTCCTTGATTTTCTTTTCTTTGAAAATTTGTCCTAACGTAAAAAAGCATCTACATTTAAGGACTAACTTGTGTTAATACTCATCAATGAACTCAGTTCAACAAAGTGTTAAATTTATGCTTATATCAAAATTTATCTTAGACAAACAGTTTGATATCTAACATAAAATTAACAGTCTATGCTCTCTCTGTAGTCAGTCCAGAGAGGTATGTGGTAATTCATAGCATGCACTGAGCAATCTTTTTTATTTTCCAAGGGATAAAAGGAATCTTAGACCAATAGCTAAACTAAGGGAAATGAAAAACTGGCTCAACACAGAACTAGAAAGCTACTAGAAAGGTACTATTCTTTTAGCGTCATTTCCAATGTCGTCAGGTGGAACACGAGAATTGGCTATATTCATCTTCAAAAAAAGTCAGAGCTTTAGTAAGTGAGAGTGACTAATTCTGTCACTTGAAATATTTTACAGTACTTTCAATACAAGAACTATACCCAATAACACAAGAAAGCACTGGCGAAGCCCAAAGCATCAACATCAGTGTTAAGTAAGTGAAAAAATAATTGCATCATATAAGACTGTATCACTATCCACATTTCCATTTCTGAAATACCTTCATGACAATTTGTCTCAAATCTTTCTCCTGAAAGGAGAATCCTGACAGGATTCCTTCATTCCTTCTTCTAAAAGACACCTTCAGAAAGATATCCTAAAGGAAAACCTTATTTTCCAAAAGTCAGCCATATTTATGTCTATTGAAGACTATCCTCGTACGCCAAAGATAAAAACGGCCGATCACTTTTCCAAACCTAAGAAGATAATTACGGTGTTTAAACAATACATTTTAACCTAACTTATCTGATTTTCAGTGGACAGTAAGTACCTTTTGACCACAGTGATTTATGATAATTATTTTCAATTTAATATAGCCATTCTATAATAAAGCCTTCATTGAGCTAAAAACGAGTTAGGGGTAATTTCAGTTTGTATAATTCACTTTGTGATGCAGGTGAAGAACTGATAGTTTGCATGTTTTATTCTTTAATGCTTCTGTTTTTCAATCTTTACTACAAGGTGTTTTTAATCTCACCACAAATTCAATATCATATTTGATAATGTACAAGATTTCAAAGTGTCACATTTAAGCCATAGACCTGAAAGATAACAATATTTTTCAGGCATTTTTTTTTCTTTTAAAATGTTTTCATCACTCTTATAATATTTCTTGGATAGCGTCTCGTGTTTCTTCAGCATTATTACAGCAAATGTTTGCATTGACTGTTCCATAGTTTATCAGAGAAACAGCATAATCACGCTTCTGTGAAAAACATTGCCCCACTCAGCTTTTAGTAAGCTTCATTCTGTTCAAGCAGCCTCTGAAGCCTTAAATAATCGAAATGCACAAGAGACAGCTGTACATTTTACAAGAACTAATTCAGTATGAAACTAAACCTTCAAACTTTAAGTCATCTGAGTGAATCACATTAGCTCTTTTACATGAGGTTTTCTTCCAACTGCTGGGCTATAGAATGCACTAACCTACAAAATTAGAAAGCAGCTTCTGACACAAGAGATGGTTATTTTTTCTAAAATCATAACTCATAGGCTTCTTGATTAAAAAAATTATTTCATGCTTAAGAACCTATTAATGTTTACACAACTTAGCCAAGATCCAGTACTGAACTCTATCCCAAATCAATCCTATGCCAAAGATCTTCTCTGTGTGCAAGTTATTCCCAAAGTCACCCAAGACTTCACTTTAGCACAAGTAGTAAATGTAGTTTTAAATATCAAAACTTGAGATACAAATATCTAGACTAAGAATTATAACAATACCTTCCACCCCTGAACTGCTTCCCGCTTGAATCCACCATTTCCTCCTTCCACTGCCCAGAATTAGCAGCCTGATTTGATACCGTGGAAAGATATGGCCAGATTCCCTCCTAAAATTGTTAACTTGTTTTTCTTTCAGTAACTGTAACTCTCTTTCTTTATACAGTTATTTCCCACAGTGAAGGACATCTGAACCACATGACTAATGATAGTCAATTCCATGTTTTAGCCCGTCTGCACAAAACATCTGCTTTACATTAGGAGAATATAGTCAGAGAAGTGATAAGGTGTGAGCAATACACGTTAATTTTGTTTTGAAGTCGAAAATTAAAATAAGATTGGATTTATTTAACAAGGATGATTTCTTAGCCCACATAATACTTTGCAATAAAGTTACAAAACACTAAGTATTGAGTCATTGACAGCTTAAATACCTATAGGACAGAGATCTTATCTGGGTAATGTTAATCTCTCTTGTTCTGATTGCAGTAGGGTGAAAAAAAAAAAAAAAAAGTTATTTATGCTAACACGCAATCATGAGAAGAGCAGATACTAGTTTATTAGTTTAAAACAGTTTTGAAAAGTTATTTGAAGTGTGCTACAAATATATGCAGGATCTTTTGAGTTGAGATCTAATCTTGCTCCAGGACTTTCCAGAAACAGATTCAAGGGAGTAGCGGCCCCACAGCCTCTTAGCAGAATATGCATCCTTCATTCTGTCACAGGTTCCTGAGAAACGTCAGGGACAAATATACCCTATTATAGACAACAGTATTGTCTAGAACTCATACCTTCCTGAAGAAAGGTCTAAATAGGTTAGATGAACCTTGCTCTGAAAGCACTTAATTTCTTTCTATGAAATGAAGCCAGTGATAGTCCATCACTCATAATTAGACAGAGGCCTTTATCATACAGGCATTTGATGTCAGGCCAAATGAATCTTACCCACATTCAGGAATTTTGTGTGGTTGACAGATAGTTAGAAAGAAGAAAAAAAATAGAACTCTAGTATTAAGCTATAAATTGTCTTGGAGTAAAATGGAAACGTACTTCATTTTTAAAATAAGGAAGAACAATACGTAAACCTGTAAAAGCAGGGAGAATGACTGTAAAAGTTTATCTGAGAAGCCATAAGCACAAATTTAAACATACAACCACAGCAAAAAGTACCCTGTATGTATGAGCAACTATTGAACAAGTTAAGATAATTTATAAGGATCTTCATTGCGAGTAAAATGTCATTGGTTTGTCTTGTTACCTGCTTATGGTATTGTATAAATCATCTGAGATTAAAATCGATAGAGGAACATAAATGGAGATGCACTAGCAATTAATTGGACGACTGAATATGTCTTCCTGGGATGGAGTCCAAAAGAGATTACTTGGAGTTTTACTTGTCTCAGAAATTTAGCTGATTCATCCACATGGCCAAGCAAGCTACCTAAAATCAAACCTAAAGCTATCCTTATTATATATTTAAGCATACGCTCATCAGAGCCCTTCAGCTGTGTTACCGGAAGATATCCTGAAATCCTGTGTTGTACTAATCAGAATAGAGGAACAAAAGAGTAGAGCTTGGAAGGAGATGGCATTTGAAGATCCTTTTGGTTGCTGATTATCTTACCACTTCACAAAAAGAGAGGACATATACAATTTTAGCCAGAACATGCTGATTGTGCAGAATTTCTTACAAGGCACATAGAAAGGTCACTGTTCGAGTATTTCTAAGTTGCACGCCTGAAAAAAAAAAAAAAAAAAAAAAAAAATCTGGCCTGCAAATTTATATCAAAAAGAATTAACCAGATAGATACGTTCAACAAAGATTTAGGTTACTTCCCTAGAATGTGACCCTGAATTACAGATGACTGATGCAGATAGGAACACTCTTTGAAATAGTGCCAAACACATCTCACGGTTGGGTGGAAGAAAGTTTGTTACTACCGCAATATAATCCACAGGCACTAAATAACTTTCCAGGCAAATATATAGGTACTCTAACTCATACTGAAAGCTCCTGGAATGAAGAATGTCCAAACCCCTTTGAAGGAAAAAAAAAAAAATCGGAATATCTCAATGTTTATCATTAGGTTCCCACGTTAGAACATTTTAAAAGCTAAAGTCATTAGAAATGGACACATTATTCAACCTTAATATTTTTCCCTATTTCACTCATCCAAATTAAATATCAATGCTGAGTAGTAAATAAAAGTTGAGCCTTTCTTGGAAGATGATGACAACTGGCCTACCACTTACATAGATAGCAATGTTACATACTGCCTTCCAAGGAACTGTTACTTCAAAGCAACAGTTAGCTGCATGCATTCTTGTTATAAAGCAATTTCCCCCAAACAAGTCCTTTTAAACAAGACATATAAATGAGCATGCCTTTGAAGCAACTGCACAGAGATCTGCATCAAAATGCATTACTCTCCTTTGTGAAATTTAACATTAGAAGAAGTTTCAGGTTATTTCTTCTTTGCAAGTAGGTTTTAAAAGCCATTTGCGTTGTCCATGCCATTCCCAGGGAAATTTTGTGATGGGAATTGTGCATCTGAAAGGATTTGCAGATGAAAATCAGCATAATTGCTGAGGCATCACAAAAGAAATGTATTAGATAAGAAACAGAATTAAATAATTGCATATGCAACTTAAAGGAGAAAAATGGCAACCCAGCATTCTAGTTTGTAGCACAGAATAGAGAAACTACAGTAGCATTTAACAAATGAGAAATGTCAAAGCAAGTAAAGCATTAAATCCGTACAGAAGCATGACAAATTGATTTTGAAATCGGTTTCTGCAATTAGATGCTGTTTCCATGATTGATCGTTTCAAGATTTTATACTGATTTGAGGTCTTGGACTCACATTATTGAGGATGGAAAGGTAATTTAGCAGTTCTAGAGAGCACTTGACGTAAACTTACACTGATTTTTCTTTTTGCCATCATCACCAAAAACAAGCTACTTCATGGAGCACAGTGGAATTGTTAATTTGCAGAAAGGTTTTTGTTATGCCATACACATTTTGCTTTCAATTTCACTTGCAAATAAAATTAAATATTATCTTTTCTACTAGCTATCTATTCCATGATAGACACCTTTATGAACAACCCTCGTTTCTTAATTTCAACAAATATCAGCTCTTTAACTATTTTTAAACATATTATTAGGTAATAGAATAGAACCCAAAACAAGTGAAACCTTTAGTTTCATAAAAAATAAGTAGTCTTCCCTGTGTCCTCCAGTCCCTATGAACTCAATCATTTTACATAAGGAGCAAAGCTAAATGTGTATGGGGTAGGTAGTTAATTTTTAATTAAGAAAAACTATGAAGTTATCAATGGATATATTTTCAAGAGTTAGACATTCTTGATCTATCGTATAAGAAAAAAAAATACTTCTATAGCATAATTCACAGCATAACAACAGTCAAGATTACTCTAGTTACTCTAGTGGTTTTGTGCCAATACAATTAGCATACTGAAGAATCAGGAATGATGGCGTTCATTAGCTGAAAATTCAGATTCAATAATTTCCCTGAAACTTATTCATGGTATGAGAAGCCAAAATGGTCTTATCTAGAAAATACAGTTAGAGTTCATAATTGCCAGAAATTAAATGGAAATATATTGCCTAGAAATCTCTACTTCATCTCTACATCCATAGCACAAAATATGCTTTCCGAACACTTTAGATTTCATGAGAAGCCAGGACAATGGAGAGAAAAATGATTGTAGGTAGGTTTAATATCACACCTAAAAGTGGTGAGCTACTAATGACATTTTTACTTGGATTAAGGGCAGTTTTACCTTTCCTAATAAAATACTAATTTGGTATTTGAAGATAGTGACACTAACAACATGCAGTTTTGGTGAACAGTCCTATAATGCAGGAAAAAGTTAATAAGAAGTATTACCTGTTTTTGCTCACCAGGAGTTTTGCTTTCCTCCCTTGATGAATTTCTATGGAGGTGGAGCAAAGGGACAAGCAAGTCCAATGAAAATCTGATCTCACTGATTTTCTAGAAAAAAAAAATGTCACTTTTAGATCTGGGCATAGTAGTCTCTAAGCTGGAGATCTTGTTGGTCTGGAGGCAGGAGCTTGGCACAGGGTGGCCACTTGGTGATCTGCCTTGTTGCCTCTCATTCTGGAGCAGTAGCCCCATCAGAAGTCACAATGATGGCCGCATTCTCATCAATACTGTAGCTGGAATCTGTGCCTAAAAGTACCACCCCTCTTTCACAGAGGAAAGGAAGAAGAAAAGAAGAAGAAGAAAAGAAGAAGAAGAAGAAAAGAAGAAGAAGAAGAAAAGAAGAAGAAGAAGAAAAGAAGAAGAAGAAGAAAAGAAGAAGAAGAAAAGAAGAAGAAGAAAAGAAGAAGAAGAAGAAAAGAAGAAGAAGAAGAAAAGAAGAAGAAGAAGAAAAGAAGAAGAAGAAGAAAAGAAGAAGAAGAAGAAAAGAAGAAGAAGAAGAAAAGAAGAAGAAGAAAAGAGGAAGAAGAAAAGAAGAAGAAGAAAAGAAGAAGAAGAAAAGAAGAAGAAGAAAAGAAGAAGAAGAAAAGAAGAAGAAGAAGAAGAAGAAGAAGAAAAGAAGAAGAAGAAGAAGAGTCAGGATAACTAAATACATTTTTAGATGCTATTTACAATGCAGAATGTAGCAGAAATTTCTATAACCAACAAGTTAGCATAACCAACAATTTTCAATTTCATGCATTTTTTCTTGTTGCTTATTTTCCTGGGCTAGCATTTTGACACAATAACTTGAAGGACACTGGTGACTAGGCAGAATTTTCTTGCTTTACGAGATGGAGGGTAAACCAGCTGACTGCTGGCCAAAGACTGCTGTAGACAAGAGTCTGGCAGTAAATGGTACTCCACATGGATTAAGAAATAACCACTGTGTGCTTTGACAATGCAGAAGATTCTTCACAGTGACAGAAGTCAAAAAGAGTGAACAACCACTGGGCCAGACCGCAGTAACTACCGGCAAGTTCGCTCAGCTATGTCAATAGGCAAGATGCTATACAAGGCTTAAGAGTCTCTTGATCTGCTCTTTCTTGTCCTCTACAGCTCAGTAACACCAGCAGTGCAAAGTATTCATTCTACTTGGAGTGAGCACAGTTCACAGCTCACAGAGGAAGAAGAGGAAAGCCAAGCTTAAGTCAAGTTTCTTGTTATATTTACTGACTCCACAAGTTCTACCTCTTCAAAAAAATAATTATCTTGAAACACCACGGACCATTTCCCCCCAGATTTCTTATGGCTGTTTCTTCATAGTTTTATCACATGAGATGTCTTAGATGAAGTCTGTGAAGGCAGGAAGCCTCTGATCCACAGGTGGGCAAAATTATTGCTGTAGATGGAATAGACAAAAAATTCAACATTTATTATTCAAAATAGGCTAATGTGATATATGTAACTTCAGCTACACCTAGGCACACATTTTTTGCTACTGTCTCACATTTCCTATTTGTTTTCAGTAAAATCTTAATAAAATAGTAAAAACTACTTAGGTAACATCTGCCAATATTATGTGCTGGCTTCCCCCTAGAAGACATTTCGGGTCAGCTCTCGTCAGCTCTTCCGAGCAGGAGTGAATTCACAGAGTTTATTGCATCCCACCGGAGTGTACCCTTGCAAAAGCTCTGTTGCCATCCTCCATGTCTGAGGAAAGGGGAAGCAGAACCACAGAAGCAAAAACTTGAATTTGTATTTCTCTCCGGAGGCAAAAGTCTGTGAGACTCAGACTACATTGCTAGAGAGGAGTAGTTTTAAACCTCCCATTTTCAGATGCCTGCAAGTCCATCAACTGCTGCCCAGAGATTCTTAGAGATGCTTAGAATCAGATAAGCCTCAGAGATAATATCACCGTTATTTTTGGTTATTCTTGTGACTCCTACTTTGAAAGGAGACAGATGAAGATTTTGTTTGTTTTTGAATATTTTCTACCATAAGCACATGCTCGTGAAGCAGTCAGTCTGCTTGATGTTTTCCTTCCTGTTTGGTGATCAATACATCCTTCTTGGCATAGATGGTGCAGTGATCCCACTAGATTGGTGTTACACAAGTTACTGACTACATAATTTTATCTGGACTATGAAGAATTCAGCAGGAAGGATAAAAAATTCAGAAAATGGCAGGCAATAAGATGTATTCTAGCAAATACTATGAAAATCATTAATTCAAAACTTAAACAGCAAACCCTTTTATCTTCATCACTAGATAATGAAATGAAAAGCAAAATATCTGTACTTATAACTTCAAACTGCACTGTAAAAAGGCAAAATATTCATGATACCTCGTGTTGTGCTCATGAATGCAATTTGTTATTGATGAATTTCCATGGTTTGGGCTGAAAGGAGTTCATGCTTGTTAATAAATCTTCATACTTCTTCCTCTTATGTATGCTTGATGTATGCAGAATCAAACAGAAACACACAGAATGGTTAAGGTCAGAAGGGACCTCTAGAAATCATCTAGTTCAACCCCCCTGCTCAAGCAGGAACACCTAGAGCACATGGAACAGGTGGCATCCAGGCAGGTTTGGAAGATCTCCAGAGAAGGAGACTCCACATCTTCTCTGGGAATCCTGTTCCAGTCTCTGTCACCCTCAAAGGAAAGAAGTTCTTCCTTAAATGGAGATGGAACTTCCTGTGTTTCAGCTTGTACCCATCACTCCTGGTCCTGTCACTGGCCATCACGGAGAAGAGTTTTGCCCCATCCTCTCTACATTCACCCCTCAGGTACTTATACAAATTGATCAGATCTTCTCCAGGCTAAACAGGCCCAGCTCACGTAGTCTTTCCTCATACGACAGATGCTCCAGTCCCTTAATCATCTTCGTTGCTCTAAGCTGGACCCTCTCTAGAAGCTCCAAGTCCCTCTTCTCCTGGGGACCCCAGAACTGCAGACAACGCTCCAGGTGCGGCCTCACCAGAGCTGAAGAGAGAGGCAGGATCCACTCCCTCCACCTGCTGGCAACACTCCTCCTCATGCAGCCCTGGATCCCATTGGCCTTCTTGGTCACAAGAGCACACTGCTGCCTCATGGTTAACTTGTTGTCAACCAGGACTCCCAAATTCCTCTCCACGGAGCTGCTTTCCAGCAGGTCAACCCCTAATCTGTACTGGTGTCTAGAGTTATTCCTCCCCAGGTGCAGGACCCTGCATTTGTCTTTGTTTGAACCTCATGAGGTTCCTCTCTGACCAACTCTCCAACCTGTCAAGATCCCTCTGAATGGCAGCACAGCCCTCTGGAGTGTCAGCCACTCCACTCAGTTAGGTATTGTCTGCAAACTTGCTCAGGGTGCACTCTGTGCCCTCATCCAAGTCATTGATGAACCAACTGAACAGCACCAGGCCCAGTGGTGCAGTTCTGGCCCCTGCAGGACACCACTGGCCACAGGCCTCCAACTAGACTCAGCTCCATTTATCACCACCCTCTGGGCTCTGCCATCCAGCCAGTCCTCTATCCATCTCTCTGTCCACTCGTCCAGTCCACGCTTTTGGAGCTTTCCTACGAGGATGTTATGGGAGACTGTGTCGAAAGCCTTGCTGAAGTCAAGGTAGACAACATTCATGGCTTTCCCATCATCCATCCATCCAGTTACCCCATAGATAACTGAGATAACCAAAGATAGAAGGCTGTCAGGTTCATCAAACAAAACTTTCCCTTGGTGAATCCATGCTGACTACTCCTGATGACGTTTCTTGACATGCCTAGAGATGGTCTCTAGGATGAGCTGCTCCATGAAATGTAAGTTTTTAAGGAATTTTGAAAGTCTGTTCCTTTAATTTCTTCTGTGCTAATAAGGCTGGGTGGAATTATTGTAAGGGCATCATGATTTTGATGCCCTTACATGATGATCATGACTGTCAATACTTTTGAAAAAGGAATAGAGCTATAGACTTAAGCTTCCTTAAAAGAATTAACATTACCTTAGAAATCATAAAAACACATATGCTTCATGGGTTTGAATATAGCATGTAAGTAGGCAATAAGCATCAGACACTAAGGATTAATGGACTAATAGGCAGCTTTGCAGCATAATCCACTCTTTAACCTCAGGTAAAAATGACTCCAAGGTGACATATTGCAGAAAAAAAAATGACAGCATAGAATCACAGATTCATATAATTACTACAATTGGAAAACACCTTCAAGATATTCAGGATCAACCGTAAACCCATCAACACCATGGCTGCTAAATCATGTCCCTAAGTGTCCCATCTACATGTTTCTTGAATACTTCCAGGGACAGTGATTCCACCACTCCACCCCTCAACACCCCACGCAAATGCATTTAGTGTATAAATTTTTCTTAATATCTAACCTGAACTTCCCCCATTTCAGCTTCAGGACAGTTGCTCTTGTCCTTTTTTATCCAACACTAACCCTGGGGAACAACACTTGCCACCAGCACCAGCTAGATTTAATTCCATTCACCACTACTCTCTGGGCCTGGCCAGCCAGTCACTTTTGCAGCCAGCAAAGAGTACACCTGACAAAGCCATGAGCTGCCAGCTTCTCCAGGAGAAATCAGTGCGAGACTCTGTCAAAGGATTCACTGAAGTCTAAGGAGACCACTTCCACAGCCTTTCCCTCATCTACATGGCAAGGCACTACGTCAGTCATAGAAGGAGATCAGATTCGTGAGACAGGACCTGCCTTCCCTGAACCCATGTTGCCTGGGCCTGATCCCCTGGTTGTCACACACATGTTCTGTGATTGCCCTCAAGATGATCTGCTCCATAACTTTCCCTTATTCCGAGGTCAGGCTGAGAGCCCTGTAGTGCCCCAGATCCTCCATTCAACACTTCTTGTAGATGGGCATCACACTGGCAAGCCTCCAGGCATCAGGGTCCTCCCTTGTTGAGCAGCACTGCTAATAGATGATGGAGAGCAGCTTGGCAACACTTCCACCAGCTCTCTCAGAACCCTCAGGTACATCCCATTTGGCCCCATAGACCTGTGAGCGTCCAAGTGCAGTAGCCAGGCAGCGACTCTTTCCTCATGAATTATGGGGCATTTCTTCTGCTCTCCAAAGGTGTCTTGCAGCTCAGGCGGACAAGTACCTTGAGGACAACTGATCTGGGTATTAAAGAGTGAGGCAAAGAAGGCATGAAATACCTCAGCCTTATCCTCATCCTTGGTGCCAATGTTCCCCGACGCATCCAATAAACCATGGGGATTCTTCTGTTGCCTCCTCTTCTGAATGTATTAGCAGGAGTATTTTTGTTGTATTTTACAACAGTGGCCAGACTGAGTTCTTGACAAGCTTCTACTTTCTCATTTCCTCTCTACATACCCTAGCAACATCCTTGGACCCTTACCCTGTTGCATGACCCTTCTTCCAAAGTGGGTAAAATCTCTTTCTTTCCCATGACTCTCAGCAATAGTTTCCCATTCAGCCAGGCCAGTCTTCTTCCACTCTGGCTCGTCTTTCAGCACATGACGACAGCGTGCTCCTGGTCACTATTGCCCTACACAGCCTCGGAGCGCACCTCTACCACCACCCCATCTCTGCTCCTTTCCTTCCTTGCCTGTCCCTTCTGAAGAACCTGTAGCCACCCATTGCAGCACTCCACTCATGACTGTGGTCTCATAACACTTTGCGGATGGCAGCTATGTCATAGTTTTCCTCATGCACGGTGGCCTCTAGCTTCTCCACTTTATTGCCCACGCTGTGTGCATTGGTGCAGATGCACTTCAGCTGCGATACTGAGCTCTCCCTCAAGCCTGCCACGCTGCCCCTACGCTCATCCCCAGCGATCCTCGTTTTAGCCCCCTCCCCTTCATACCTAGATTAAAGGCCTCTCAGTGAGCCCCGCCAACTCCTGCACAAGGAGTCTTTTCCCGCTGCAACTCAGGTGAACCCCGTGTGTCACCAGGAGGCCCGGTGCTGTATAGGCTGCCCCATGATTGAGAAACCCAAAATTGGACTGCTGCCACCTGCCTCTCAGCCATGTGTTG
>VZSV01000013.1:8104422-8148469 GCA_013398735.1 Nothocercus julius | reverse complement strand
CTGCCTGCCGTGTCACTGCGGCGCACTGTGATGGCCACAATGGCGCTGCGGCAACACGGGTGAACACCGTGTGTCACCAGGAGGCCCGCTGCTGTACAGACTGCCCCGTGGCTGAGAAACCCACAATTCCACCGCTGGCACCCGCCTCTCAGCCATGTGTTGAACACGTGGCTTTTCCTGTTCCTCTCAAGGTCCTTCCCTGACACGGAGGGCAATGAGAAGAACACCACCCGTGCTCCCGCTCCCTCAACCCATCTCCTCCACGCCCTCAAGTCCCAGTTGATGCACTGTGCTAAACAAGACCAGCTCTCTCAGCCTTTTCGCAGAGGACACATGCGTCAGGCCCTTCAGTCTTGTCATAGCCCTTTGCTGGATGGGCTCCAGGAGCTCCATGTCTCTCTTTTGCTGGGCAGCCAGCAGCAGGAGCCAGCAGTACCCCAGAGGTGGCCTCAGCACACCTCGGCAGAGGGCAACATTAATCCCCTCCACCTCCAGATGGAGCTGCTGCACCACCTGCCCTAACACAGCCCAGCAGACCAGTGGCTGTTTGGCTGCAAAGCTGCACTGCTGCCTCATGGTCTCTTGTTGCCCATCAGCACCCCCAGGGCCCTCTCTGACAAGAGGCTTTGCAGCTCTTTGGCCCTTCAGCTTCCCTTGGCTCAAGTGCAGAACTTGCCCTCTGACCACCTCTCCAGCCTGTGCCTCTCTCCAGCCTCTCAACAGCAGCAGCGCAACCCTCTGCTTTGGCACCCGCTCCTCCCTCACACTTGGGCACCCACACCAATCCTGCACACTCCAAAGCTGCAGGGCGACGTCTTGTCTGCTTCCAGCTTGGATGTGGCTTTCTGAGGATGCCTGGGAGGCAGGAACAGGGCTGCGTTTTTCTTGTCAGGCAGCACATGCCGGCCTCCATGGGGGGCTCCCTGGCCAGGGCCTTTCCGGCAGTGACATGAGTTCACTAGGCATGAAGCCACAGTGAAGGCATCCTCTGATCTAGTATCTAGTAGAGGGTTGCCTCTTCTGTTTCTTCCCGCCCTCGGCAGATGGTCTTTCCTTCCTCTGTGGCAGCTGGAAACCCACAGCAAGGCAGAAACAATGTTTTTTGTGCTTTTTAGGAAGGAAAGGCCAGGAAGGCGAGGTGGTGGAGTTGCTCTTTACGTTAGCGAGCAACTGGAATGTATGGAGCTCAGTGCACGGGAGGACGAAGTGAAAATCAAAAGCCTCTGGGTGAGAATTAAAGGGCAGATCAACAGGGGCTAAACTGTCCTTTGTGTTAACTACAGGCCATCTGACCAGGAAGAGGAAGTCAATGAGGCCTTCTACAGGCCACTGGGAGTAATCTCACTATCAAAGACCCTGGTCTTTATGGAGTACTTCAACCACCCTCTATCTACTGAGGAGACAACACAGCTAGGAAAAAAAAAAGTCCAGGAGATTCCTGCATGACATTGCAGATAACTTCTTGATGCAGGTGGTGTATGAGTCAACGAGGAGAGGGATGCTGCTGGACCTTGTACTAACAGAGATAGTCTGGTTGGAAATGTGAAGGCTGAGGGCAGTCTTGGCATGAGGAGTTAGCTCGAAGTTAGCTGAATATAGCTAACATCTTTCATGTGCAAATATTAAAGTTGTCATTCCTGTTATTTACGTCATCAGGACACACTGGGTTTGGTTGGCACAGGTTTAGCCAAAGCCTAGGTGCATTCACATCTTCCATTGAAAATTCCAGTTGACAAGGCTCCATTTTTTCCCCATGGTGGCATAGGGAAAAATATACTCTTTATACTCAGAGAATATACACTTTATATTCTGTAAATAAACGTGAAAATTTGTCTTTTTCCTACTTCAAAGTCTACTTTTAAAAACTTGGTTCTAGATATCTACAAAGCTAATTTAAAGGGTTTTGTAGTTCCTGCTGGTGACCAAAGAAGATGATTAGATACTCAAGATATTTAGATACTCAACAAAAGATATAACGCATGATGTATAGATGGCCTGCCCAGCATGCTCAATGGATATCAAATCTCAGGGCCTAAATGTGGCAGACGAACAGTACATGAAGAACGACACTTTGAGCTTCAAGACCTTAGCACTGCTTTAAGGCCCTTGTCATTACTGTATAGCTCAAAGCTCTGCAGTGTGGGTCCATTTCCATGGCAACATGGAAGAACCTCAAAACCTGTCACAGAGGGCTGGCCTTGAGTAACCATCCCTGCTAAGGGAAGGCAATCTGATATGTGACATTAAACAACTGGCCATCTGACAGAACTGTTGCTCCATATAAAAGATACAGAAAAACAGCTTTTCTACAGAGAGGAAAAGTAAGAGGAGTTAGTTCAGAGGCTGTAACTAAATCTGAATTATGCACTTGTTTTTTATTCTTGAGGGACCTATAAAATCAGCATTTTTTTTTTTGCTTTAATTTCTAGAGGCTTTTTTCCCCTATTTAAAAAAATATGCACATCTGACAAATATTTTATAATCCAAATGGATTTCACTGGGCTGCATGTATGAAATGAAGCTGCTTTTTTAAGTTGTCCGCTAATGATATTACTTCAGTCTCCAAGGATCTACCTTGTACTCTTAAACCTTCCTCTCTGCAGTATTTTTCTCTCTCCAGTAAGATACCTCCAGGTCACACTGGTTAAAAAAAAAAGAAGGTGGGGGAGGAAAAGTTAGGCAAACCTATTTAGTGATGCAGATGACAAACATGTTGGATCAGAACTTTTTTTTTGACATAACAGTATACAGACTATAAGAAGTATACTATAAGACTATAAGTATATACTATACTACAGTATATAAGAAGCTTAACAAATATTTAAATTTTAATACTTCAGTTAATATGGTGCTATCCCTTTTTTATATATATAATTAGTCCCATTTGCTCATTTTCATCAATTTTATACTCCTGATTGTTGCAAAAGCCACATCTACATTAGTTTTTTTGCAACTATATATCTTTATGCATAACTTACTAAAAGATTTTTTACAGTTAACAATGTAAACAGATAACAGTGTAATAAAGATTTTTGTCACCGGCTATTGAATTTCATTGAAGTCCTACAGTACTTTTTTCATAGACAGTATGCAGTAGCATGCTATGATTACTTGAGCATCCCAATTTTCTTTTAAGAACACTTGCAGAATTCATAAGGGATAGTTCAAAACTGGCAATGAAGTATATTCTTAATGTCCAGGAATCTGAAGACAAAATAAGTTTCTCCAGCTAATATCTGAAAGTTTGTGAATGTTTCCGAGTATTTCAAACAGTCTGAACAGGAATACTGTGTATGCAAATACTCATACAGCACTGTAAACTGAGTCATAGAAGGCAAAGGGATAAATGAACTGCCTGAACCTACACAAGAATCATTAGCAGCATAAATTCCACAGTTTAGTTCTTCTTCATAGTAGGTCACTTCATCTGAGTACAAAATAGCCTTGAAGGGAAGATAGATGTTACTGAAATATCTACAGAAGACTTATACCTCTTCAAGGTAGAAGAAGCTAATACTGCCTGCATTTATTTCAACAAGAGGAAAAAAAAATCTTAAGCATGTTGTCATTTACTGAAGAGGCTAGGAAAGCAATGAAAAGATTCATTTCAGTTGCAAGCTTATTCTCATAAAGCACAGGTGTTCTCTCTGAACTTTCCTTCTCTGCTTATATTTGATCATTATTCATATGGTATATAATTTTTATATAACAAATATATATTTATATATATATAAGCTCCTTCTTTTGGAAACATGGAATGAATCCACTCTTTTGATTCATTACACCCTAAGTAGGAGACATTGAGTTGTGTCGGAAACAAAAGTAATAGGACAGTTTCAGTAGATTCAAGAGAAATAAATGCTGGAAATAATTCCAAAACACAGCTGATGGAAATAATTTTCACAAGCATTTTCAAAACAAATATTTGCACTGGCTGGTGTCCGTGCTTTAAGAGGATTTGCAAGTGCTATAGTAACAGGTTGCCACCATAGGCCTCTGATTGCAGATGAGAGTATCTTCAAACTCTCAGTGAGCTGTCATTTATTTCTGAATGTGCCCAAACTTCAGCATTGTTACCAAGAGGTGTAAAGTCCCAGCAAGGTACACTAAGATGCAGAAGGCTAGGCTGGCATGTCTGCTTTTTTTCTTCCTCAGGACTCAGCAGTTAAAAAATTCACATAAGCTGTAGGGGAATCAGAATTAGAGTTCCTTCCCTGCCTGAAGGGACTTGAACTTGCTCAATCCCAGGTGAGTGTCTGCGAAATGTTCTGGGAAGTGCCTAGGGGATGTCCTGGGCTAGCACTCCTGCTGAAAAGATTCCACTTCATGAGGTATAATTAAATATTCATCAGGACAGAGTGAGGGCTTGAGCAAAAACCACTCTTAAGAAAAAAGACCCTGGTGACAGTTCCTATTCTAGTTCTTGCTTTTTAGGAGGAAGTGCAGATGGGCAACAGCTGTGTCTTACAGAGCTATTCCCAATGTTTTTTGCTGATTCCTTTGCATGGTTCCCACCCTACTGCATTGCTTTGTGGAACTGCCCTTTCTGATGCCCAGCTCTCCTCATACCACAGAATCACTGAATGGCTGAGATTGGAAGGGAGCTCTAGAGGTCATCTAGTCCAACCGTTTTCTCAGTCAGAGACACCCAGAGCACGGGGCACAGGGCGGCAGCCAGTCGGGTTTGGAAGATCTCCAGAGAAGGAGCCTGCACAGCCTCTCTGGGAAGTCTGTACCCTCTGTCACCCTCACAGTAAAGAAGTTCTTCCTCATATGGAGATTAAACTTCCTGTGTTTTAATTTATACCCATTACCCCTTGTGCTGTCACTGTCCACCACTAAGAAGGGTTTGACCCCGTCCTCTTTACATTCTCTCCTCAGGTATTTATACATATTGCATGAAGACAGCAGGCACCTTAGCATGGATTTCTTTATGTGCAAAAGCACTTATATATTCAATGTTGATACATTTCAATCCTTTTTCATATTTAGTACTGTAAAATCAAATAGGAATTAAAATGGCTAACTATAGACCCAAAATATCACTCAGTGTCCATTAAATAAAAAAAGTGCTATTAACATCTCTGTGCATTTTAACAGCCCCAAGTATCACTCAGACATGCCCACTGTTCTGCAAGAAGATAAAGATACTCATACAGAGAGTTTACTAATCCTATTGTTAACTACATGAACACTGAAATACACCAGACCAGGGACACCACATCTTCTACATTTTTAATTCCCACAGCCAGAATTTTTAGAATTGCATTGCTAAAATAATTTGCTGATATCCAGGTAAGTTACTCATATTTCAAAAGCATTGAGAGTCCACAGCAGCTTTCAGCCAGAACTGCACCCACCTGGCATTCTTGAAAGATTCATCATCATGTTTAGCTGTGCATATACTAAGCCAACTGTTTTTTCAAGAACTCTTTTAGACAGTGTCTCCTGAAAACAGTTAAGAAAATTACTGAAATCAGTCAAAAGATGAAGAGTCTAAACTCCCAGAAACAACGGACAGTCCTGTCCCATATTACCCATTGTAAAGATGAATGTTCCATGCAAATTTAAATTTAGCTAAAACTATGGACATAAAAATAAAGTGTTCCCCAAATACAAGAGTACAACAGCTTTAGAGTAGCTTTCCAAGGGAACAGGTACTGTATTATATGTCATTTACATATGTGTTGAATATACATATGCATGCATTGAGACCATTTGCACACATCATTGTGATTTTTTGCAAAAATCCTAGTCCAACCAGGAATACATAGAAGACCGGTTCAGTCTATTATAGCCCTTTGCTATGTTCTTGAAAAGAAAGGAGGGCTGGAAAGCTGATTCCTGGCTTCTCTATTTCTTCTTTATTTTTCATCCTTGTTTATTTGTGAAAGGAAAGTTGCTCTAGAGTTACAGGTGTTGAGTAATGTGAAGGAAAATCTATTATAATTGAATCATACTGGTCCTATTTCCTAAAAATGAAATCAAGGCCTTAGCAGCAAGTTACACTGGGTTTGGAGTACATAAAAGCAGAAACAATCAATGAAATCTAATTGTGAATGTTGACTTTGAAAAATAAGCTAAGGTGCCTCAGAGCTGCAGCTCTAAATTGACTTTAATCAAAGAGAGAGAGAAAAAGTTTAAACAATTTGCAGTTTGCATTACTGGCCGTAAAAGTGGTCTAACATTTGAACAAAATTTAGATGTGGTAACTTCTGTTCATGTAGTACTGCATGCATTCCTACTGCTGCATTTTAAAGTGTGAGCATTTAATAAGCTCCTAAACTTCTGTCAGTAAGGCGGCCTTACAGATAAGTATGTCACTCTTTAGCTAGCTTATAGCTTTATGCAAATTATAGAAGCCGGTAGAGCCACTGAGAATCTGGTCTCAGAAAAAGAGCAAGAGATGCTCAGGCTAGGAGGAAGAGTAAAAGCAAATTTTGACCTTAAGGTCAGGAACCAGATGAATTATAGAAGAGCCCTAAGGACTCTATAAACTATATTACCTACATGCAGCTTCCAGAATTATTGCAGAATTAGATCTTGACAAGGCAAATTGTTTCTGCATGTCACAGAAACCACATCTTCAGTGAATACTCTGACATTTGCTTTCATTCTAACATTGTAAATACTACCGGCATCAAAACATCAAAAAAGAAAGTGGAGAGAAGAGGAAAAAGAGGAGGTGGAAAAGTTACTTGGCAAGTGAAGACAGAGTCAAACATGGACAGCAGGCAGAGCTCCTCCTGGCAAGGCATGCACCACTTCACCCACCATATTCAAAAAATAAAATCACACTTTGCAAGTATTGGCAACAACAGACATATTACATATCAGGACCACAAGGAAGAGATATCTCTCACTTGCTCAGATCAAATTTTCACACAGGTGTTGACACTATTGTAATATCATATGAATGGACTGATAGTTATTCAGCTCAACACAATTGCACAAATTAATGATTATATTTACGTGGTACCAATACCTTCGTGTTCCCACAGCCAAACTATTTTGGGAGAGCTATCTCCAAGTACCTCTGATTTTAACTTGTCTTCATTTCTGTTCATGCAGTGTTGGCATTTTCAATATGCTGAAGATGAAAGACATTGGAAGAAAAGCCAGAAGTGGTGGGAAGTAGTGTTAACCTTGGCCATGTGCAGCTCCTAGCACAGATGGGATCTTGATCAATGTGGTGAGCTCCCTTTAAGAACCACAATTTTCTGGATGTCATCCCCAAAACCTCCTTGTATACAGTCTAAAAGCTCCAGAATCATACTAGGTAAATTTTTTATGTGCCTCTTACCTCAGATTGATCCGAGGCAGTTTTAATGAAGAAACCATTTCTAATTCACCAGAAAAATAAATGCTTCCAGATGCCCAACGACTTTTCATTGAGCCACAGGACATGAGAACAATGCCTAGCAAACAGGGTGCCATCGTGAGAAGGCATATCTGGGTCCAAGGCCTGCCCCGCTGAGCTGTATGGGTAAAACTGTTTCTCTCAAGACAGTCCGAGATTAGCACCTCATCGTATGCTCAGGGGAAGGCCTGATTTCAAATCTCTTCTGTAATTCAGAGGAAGAAATGCAGAGGAGCTTCCTCTCCCCTATCAACAGAGAATTGCTTCATTTTGAGCTTCAGAAAAGCGGCTTAGTCTCCTCGTTTGGTAAATCTGTTTACTTTCATTAATTAAAGCCTTAATTAAACAAGATATTTGTAAAAGAATGGAAAAACAAACAAACAAAAAAAAAAAAAAAAAAACCAAATTTACCTGTCAGCCTTTTCATTTCTTCTTTCTTCACTTTTTTCTCCCAGTAGCAGTGCTCGGTACCTACAGGAAGCAATTCCAAGTGCATAGATTCCCTCTCCCTTTCAGCCACCTGAGGAAGCTAAAACCAGGAATTTATTCAGTAACCTTTTTCCTCCCCAAATTTTCTCAACTGTTCATTAAAGGGTGTGTCCTAGGAAACTGCTTACCAAGGGCAGAATTGATTTCACTCACCTTTCAACATTCTCGGTGTGGCTGTCAGCATCAAAACTAGTCACACAAGACTAAATTGATTCTCAGAATCAGAACCTTGTCCATTTCAGCTATGTAGATGGGGGTTCAGTTGCCTAAACGTAAGCGTCTAATGCTATTTTAAATATTCTAGGATATTCACCTGCCCAACACTCTTGAAGGAGACAATACCCCAATATCCTGGGATATCTGGCAGCACATCTGTTAGCACAGTGTAGGCGACAGATATCTTAAGGCTGCATCTACATTGTTGTTTTCACTTGGAGCAGTACTGCAGTTCTGCAGCAACTCTCCGAGTATTCCCACTTTATTTAATGTACCATCTCAGTTTGCGGAGCAGTTTCAATGTGTGCAGGCTAGACTCCTCCAATGTGTGCCTTTCTGGCAAAGGCAACCAAGAATACCCTCAGTTACGTCAGGAAGAGCGTTGGCAAGAGGTTGAGGGAGATGATCCTCTGCCTTTATTGAGCCTTAGTGAGGACACAACTGCAGTGTTGTGTCCAGTGCTGGGCTCTGCTGTACGAGAGGAACATGGAGCTACTGGAGAGAGTCCAGTGAAAGGACAATAAGGAGATTAAGGGATTGAAATCTCCCTTACATGAGGAGTCTGAGAGAACTGGGGCTGTTCAAACTGGAGAAGAGAAGACAGGGGGAATAGATCTCATCAGTGCATATGAATATCTGAAGAGAGAGTCTAAAGAGGATGGAATGAGACTGTTTTTAGCAACACGCAGGGATAGGAAGAGAGGCAATGGACACAGACTGAAACATAGAAAATTCTGTCTGAACGCAGGGGAAAACTTCTTTACTGTGATGATGACAGAGTGCTGGAAAAAAAATAAAAATAAAAAAAAATAAAGTTACCTGGAGATGTTGTGGAGTCTCCATCTTGCAGATATCCAAAAGTCATCTAGAGAGGGTCCTGAGCAATTTACTCTGGATGACCTTGCTTAAGCAGGGGGTTTGAACTTGATCTCTAAAGGTCCCTTCTAACCTCAATCCTTTTGTGATTTTGTAATAATTGGTTACTACTGAAGGAAAACATCCACTCCAGGTTCACCTTAGATGTGCTGCAAAACTTAATAGAGACATCAGGATCCAGACAAGATTGGCCTTCAGACAGTTTCAAGTCACAAACAGTTGGGACACACAGATCAGGGACCTGACTAAACCTATCCAGAAGAAAAATAAAAACACCTAAATTACACATAGGGAAAGTTTAAATCCCTCAGAAGCAGGTGCTTTGGTTAGATGCCTCCTATCCACTGAAGAGTGACGGAGTCCATAAGCATCATTCATATATCATCAGTTTTATTCTACTTTTATAATATGCATACTACCGTCATCTGTCAAAAATAACAGCTAGAACAATTCAATGTACTTTTGTTGTTATTTGTGTCAGTGCAAAATGACTGAATTGGTTTACGAACTCTCAAAATAAAATTTTAAATGGTGCAACCAGCTTCCAGCTTTAGATGATGATAGTAAAAGGCAACAGAACTTCCAGCAAAGATACAGTCTTACTGGTGTTCTGCTATATAAGAGAAAACAAACTTAAAGACCAATAGGATTGCATATAAGATACATTATCTGTAGTTTCCACTTCCAACAGAAATTAGAAGAGCCAATTTGGGACCTGAAGGAATAAAATTTCCTACAAAAAGTTAGTTTTCCTTTAACTTTGGAGCTTTTAAAATTCACCAGACCTTTGATCTAGAATTTAAAACTTTTTAACTTTTAAGTTTTTTGACCATTTATCACCAATTAATCCCTACTACAAGTTAAACTATAACTTCTAAAGAATAGGTAAAGACTCTGGACTATTTGCATAGTGTATTAGCTGTCACAGTTCCAGGTCAATCCTTGGTAAGAAAAATGAAAGACGTGCAGAAGCAAGGGATTCCAATCCAACAAAATCACTTAAATCATTTAAAACCTTACATTTTATAGGTAGTAGTGTGGTTCCATTTCTTTGATTTAGTATGGAATTATATATCTTCCAGCTTTTTACCCAACATCAGAGGTCACCCTTACAGTTCAGCAGCCACAAGGCTAAGAATTATGCCGCTGGTAGACTCCTGCTATTTGACTTATAACAGACAGGCCTTGCTGAACAGCATGGAAGTGCAGATTTCCCCTCATCTACACAACAAAAGAAAAGAGCAGTTCTTTAAATTCTAAAGCTTTTGCGCACTGTTACCTGCAGTTACATAGTAACTAGGCAGTTTCGAGATGACCTGCTCTTTTCTACTGAAAATGCTTGCATTTGGCTACTGAAGATACATCCACTGGAAGATTAGATTTTCTGCCATGATTTGGGTGTGTAGGACTGAAATATGTCACAAAAAGCAAATGCACTATATGTTTTCTCTTGCACACACAATATTAAGAGTTTGAGAAATGATAAAAAAGACATATCCTTCAAACCAACTATTTAATATCTTAAGAAGTTCAGCCATGGGCTTTAGGTGACTTTCTCAAAGCTAGCATACTGGCAAGTTTGCCTTCAACGAAAATATGTAATGCATCAGGTTGTTTTCCCAGCTATGCTTATTAACAGCCAGGCTCAAGAGAGCCTCCATCCAGGACATTTCATTTTAGACTTAGTTCAAGAATCTAGAAAACAAGTAAAATATACACAGATATATACCTCTAGTATGTACTGAAATATAAAAAGACAGTAAGTCAGCTTAACAGCTAACCTTTCTGAATTCTTTGGAAAACTATCCTTGTTCACATGTAATCTAGTGTCATGAAGTTTCTTTCCTGCTATTCCATACATATTTCCGTTTCTTAATTCCATCTATAAACTTCTTCTTATGTAGTATCACTTCTTTCTCCCAGAAAATGTCTTCCGTCTGTAATTATACTTTAATTTAAAGCGATAAACAACGTCACTGATATGACATATACATGTTGCCTGCCTTTTAAAGATGCTGATAAAAATAAAAGATTCTTCTAACCAAGGTATAAACATCTCAGAGTCTCAACTTATCAGACAAAGCACATTCAAAATTCTTATTAAGAGAAACATCACAGAAATAAGCATCAGACAGCCATAAAATTCTGTCTCTCGCAGTCTAGGGCTTACTATGCGCTTACTGTGGCTCTTGTTTTATAATTAACTGCTTGAGTTAATAAATCAATTATCTGATTGTCGGCACAGGGACAGATCCTTGCAGGGCTTCTCTGCCTGGATTTGCTTGCTGAAGTGGAGTGAGACTAACTTACACACTGGCAATCCCATCAACACATAACAGAATTCAAGAAGAGTCAGAATAAAATAACTCTATAGTTTTAGGATTTGATCATACAATTACACCATTATTTCTCTATTTAATTATTGATTGCTTTCATTTACCAGAAGTATACTTGGCAGGTAATCTTTTTCACTTGTAAGTGTCCGGAACTGGACCAGAGATGTCAATCATCCCCAAAATGCCATCACATTCATTATTGGTTTCTTTTGTGAATGTCAGTTACGAATTCTTAAAAACACATTGAATAACATGAAATCAGCAAAAGATGCCAGTTAAGTTCAGAGAGTACATAGTCCGTTTTCATGGTTATGTATCGTAACCCAGTTAGAAAACAGGTAATAAAATAGGAGCTGTAAAGCTCAGTAATTCTGACAACAAGCTTTGAAATATTATCTTTCCTGAGAAAATGAGGGACACACAGAGACCCTTATAGAAGATGTACAGACACTTACAGAAAAAAGAAAATCAATTTTTTGATCTATTTCCTCACGCTAGCCTGAATGTGGGTTAAATCTCAGCAACATATACTAGGAAATCAGAATAAACTAGAAGAATTTTTGAAACCCAGCAATCTTAGCACAGCAGCCTCCTTACTGGATAATTCTGTGGTCCCCACAATATGTATGAAGTTTTAACCTGTATCTTACTGTAATCTGTATCTAATGCTATCTAACTGTAAATATTTTAATGTTTGGGATATTGTTTCTGTACCCTAAAAACATGCGTGAAATACCTGAAATAAACAGCAGTTTCTGTGCTGCACTTGTGACACCATGAGCCAACTAATAAGCTGAATTCAGGAGAGCTCTGGGTTTTTCCAGAAATAACTTTTTATGATCTGAGGCAAACCATAATGACATTAAATTTTATACAATACACTGTACATGCATATGGCACAAGAAGGTAGGAGGAGAAAGCAAACCTGTGCACCAGGCTCTGCCCAAGAAATAGCAGCTACAAGTGAGGAAACCTCCACCTCCTCTCCCAGACTGTTTGCCTTGGTCTGTGGGCATCGCCGATGTTTACAAACCTACAAACATCACCCCTAACCCCATGACTTTCAAGATACTCTAATTAAAAGTCTAATTAAATTTAAATAGTTTCAACAAGAAGGCTGTCCAAGCACAAATCCAGACTCTGATCCAGACTTTATAGAAAATATAAATACATTCATGCCTTTAAAGCTAGCTTGCTCTTTATAAGGCTTGGGTTGAGAAAGAAAATCTAAAATATTCTGGTTGAAAGCAAGTGTAGTAGGGAGTGTTAGTTGCCTAACTGAGACCCTGGAGCCTTCGTACTCTTTCATCTACTCCTTATTACTTTGCTTGTTGTTATATTAGACACATCACTGTCACACAGATGTGGCATTAATCACAGGGCAGGACTTCCCAACTGCACAGGAGAGTGCAGCTACTCTGACATTATCCCACCAGGTGCCCATCAGCCATGTTAGAGATACAGCTGTTTATCTGACCCACATTTAAAGAAGCAGGTGCCAGAGGAACATGCAGGGAAAACCTTTTCAAAGCAGTCAGTTCCCTCCAATGCCTCACCCTTAAATTAAAAAAAAAAAAAAAAAAAAAAAGGAAGGAAAGAAGAGCAGTAGAGCAGTGCTTATGATTTTGCATGGTAAGGTTGGCCGTGAAATACTGAGATTTTCAGTGGGAGTCTTGCTTGTTGAGGATTATTATGGCTTAGCCTATTACTCTAGTATAAAATGCTTCTATATTGAAAATTAAAGACACTTGGGTATGTCAGTTGCTTTTTATGCTTTGGGCTTGATCTTAGCCTAAGATCTGCATTTGAAACTAATTCAGCCACAATGCTTGGGTGCAGATGATGAAGCATTAAATTCTCCTCCCCCAAAACATACCCAATTTTGAAGGAATTCTAGGGGTCAACCTTCGACCAGCTAAGGGTCTTTAGCAGGCTGTAGAAAACTTCAGACTGAGATTCAAGTGTGCAGTATGCAGTCCTACTTTATACTGTTTTGGTTTTCTCTTTTTTTTGGAGGTGGGGGGGGTTGGTTGGTTGTTTTTGGGGGGGACATGAAAAACTCGTCTAACTGGTCTTGTGCCTTTGCTCTTTCACCTGTTAAAAGAAATAACAGGTGAACAGCATAATATTAATTGTTTGATATCATTATGGTATTTAACATATGAACATTTTCATGGCACCCACCTAGTATGGTAATAAGCACAGTAAAAATATCTAAAAATTGACTGGCATGTGATGTTCTCCCACAGGGAAACAGACATGAGAAAATCACATCATATCCTCCTCCTCTGCCCTCTCCCACTCGTCTTATCACTGCTCCCTGCTTCTAGCGCAGAGGAGGGACTTACAGAGCCAAGAGTGCCAGTTGATCAGAAGAGGACCAGAAGATCACTAATCAAATAAATGCAGCCAACACCTCCTTGCACTCCTATCCTCAGCAATCGCCGACACAGCCAGGACTGAACAAGAGCCTGCAGTCAATGGAAAAAAATGGGGAAAATGGGAAAAATAGAAAAAAAGAAATGCAGTCTCTGTCTGCAGAGCTTTCTCCCATGCCCCTGCTCCCTCCTGTAGTCCTTGACTCATTATTAGTTACTAAAATCACTAAGAACATAAGCCTTGAGTTGTCCTTCTCATGGCCCTTTTCAGGCATATATTTACTCAGAGCAATTATGGCCCAAGCCAGACAGATAGGGAAAGCTTGGCCACACGTGGTAATGAAGTGCTCAGGCCTAAACGGACACGGTGATATGAGGGCTGTGGTGGGGCTACATATGCCAAAAGCAAAAATTCAGGCAACTTTTTAGAAGATTCCATCTCTGGAAACTTTAAGGTCAGGAATCTTAGCTGTCTTCCTGATTACATGGAAGCTGAGAAGGAATTACAAGATTTAAGGGACATGTAAAAGTCATATTTTGGAGGCAAAACTGAAATAATTGTATGCCAAGTTCTGTAGTAGAGTTATCACCAAACACCAATCAACTTTTCTTATGCTAGAAGTTTGATTCAAATCAGGATCATGTCCCATTCAGAGCAATACCATATGCCCTGCTTAACCCTTGCACCAGAGCACTGTGTCATTTGGCAAGAGATGCTGCTTCAAACCTCCAATGAGGACTAGAATTTTAACTTTCTCTTTTGTAGATGCAGAGAAGCTCTGAAGTTTTCCTGAATTGTAACCCCATGCAATGATTAGAAGGAGAATAATTTATCCTAGCTCATCCTAATTTACTTTGTCTTAGCTTATCCTTTACTCATGGTTTCTTCTTCTGCATCGGTTGCTTGTTAGAGGACCAGATGCCCCTGTAGAGCCACTGAGAGTCCGTGCATCAGCAGATCTCCAAAAGGCATGCAAGAAATCCAGAGAATGAAGTGTAAACTTTCCGTCTCTCCTGCACTCCTCAATCTGCATGTCAGCTGTACCAGAAATCTTCCCTGCACCCTTAAATATTAACAGACCTGTTCTCTGGATGTAGGATTCCTCATTTTCATATGAATAAATGATTAATTCTCACCATACTGAGCAGGTACGGCTTTTATAACTACATGAATCAGCACTGTGCCAAACCCTTTAAGAAAATAGTAACAGTGTTCAAGTTTTTATTGCACTTTATTGCTTCCTGGATCATATAAAAGGAGTCACTGACAAACAGTCATTTACACAGGCGTTTGAAACATCTGAAAGTTTGCGTTGGATGTACTGAGTGTTTCTATACTTCAAAATGCAGACATACCGTCTTTTCCATCAATTTAAGGCTAGCTCTTTGAACGAAAACTCCAGTGTCTGTCCACCAAACGCCACTATTTGCAATGGCGTGTCTTGTGTGTTACCTGAGGACAATTCTAACAAAATTTTGAATACAGTACTGAGTACTGTTCTAACAATCATGCTGGCTATGGTGATGTTCTCCATGGGCTGTAATGTGGTACTTAAAAATTTTTTAAGTCATATAAAAAGACCCTGGGGTATTTTTGTGGGTTTCCTCTGCCAGTTTGGAATTATGCCGCTCACAGGCTTTGTGCTGTCGTTGGCCTTTGATGTGCTTCCTGTTCAAGCGATTGTGGTGCTGATCATGGGATGCTGCCCAGGTGGAACGGCTTCCAACATCATTGCCTACTGGGTGGATGGCGACATGGACCTAAGGTAAGAGAAGTTATTGCCTAAAAAGTTCCTATGCCTTTTCCTGTACAGAGTATGTTGTAGACTCCGTACTGGAAAAGCATGTATGATATTGGTCTTTCCTAACTGGCCTGTGCATGTTGAAGCCTTTTTGTACAGTCATTTAGTTACTATAATAGTAATAATATAAGAAGAATAGCAATTAGGCTCTGTCCTTTGAGATTTTATGAAACCCATCAGATATTGTGTATAGAAGAAACTGTCTTCATTATATAACATTAGATGCTGCTGAAAACAGTACAAATGAACACCTCTAAAACACTAAGGATGGTGGTCTAAGAGCCACATTTGTGATTTTTTTCCTCCCAAGATCTTGAGCAGTGGAAAAAAAAAAAAAAATTAGGAACTGAATCTTATATATGAAATAGTGGCTATGCAATAATTTTTAAAGTAAAGTTTCTTGAAAGAGGCCACCTGTGGAAAAAAAAAATGCTTTGCAATTAGTTGCAATCTCTTTGACATCTAATATAAATGAAAATTACTTGTAATTCTATCTAATTCTATCTGCTCCTGGCACCTTATTGAAGTTTTCAAACTGAAGGAACCTTTAACATGATACAAGCCACAGCCCTCTGTGTTGGATATAATGGAAAAGCTCCTCTGGGGCTAAGCGTGATGATCTCAATAGCAAGTAATTTGGCTGCAACTTCAATATGCTGTGAACTCAAAAGCTGTGATACATAAGGCAGCTGACATGCTCTTTGACATCAGACACACGGTAGAAGTTAACCCAGCTCTTGATTCAAATTCAAGGGGGAGAGGGAGGGCTCATTAACTCAAACAGGCTTTAAAAAATGAGCTATTTTTTAAAAATTCTGATTACTCTGCTCTAAAATAAATGGAATCATTTCTGTTTCCCATAGAGTAACATAAATTGCAGCTTTCATACAATTTATCATGTGTCAGTCTGAACTAGAAATGGAAAAACTAATAGAAGTAAGAAAGATGTGGATCTAAGGTCAACAGAGTAAGAATTTAATATTTGTGGCTTTAATAAGGCATTTTTCCATACTTTGAAAACAGTGATTTTTTCAGTCACATACAGGTGTTAATGTAATATGTGCTTTTGATAGTGTGCGTCTTCAACTCTGCTAATTGCCAGCTTCCCCATGCTGGAGAACAGACCTATGATACTAGAAACTGTAACACACTTTATTTCAATAAATACAATTCTGAGAAAGCACAGACGGAAAGATATCCAGGACAAATCAGAAATTCTGTCCCAGCCTTACTGTGGAAGAACATGCTAAGCCAAACTATGCTTTTGCAGCTCTGAATGTTCAGGGTAATGCCGTTGAAATCAGTAGTAAAAAATTGATTTGATGACACTATAAATAAGAGCAGAATTTATCTCCCGTGCTCCTGGGAGAGGATAAGGTAAATTAAAAACATCTATAAAAGATTATTTTTTCAAGCAAAAGTCTTATCCTTCGATGTTTCAGAGGCTTTTAGATCAAGAGCTCAGTGGCACAATGCAAGGCCAGAAGGATGAGGCAGATACAGCGAAGCGAAAAATGCAAGGATCTTCCACTCTTGATGAAAGAACAACAGCATAAGTAGCCTGGCTGCTTTCTAGAGCCAGCACAGTAATACAGAAGGCCTGCCCATCATATCAAACAAAGGCTTTCCTTTCAGCTGATAATACTTTATGCTTATATCATACCAGCCATCATGCTTATTTACAGTCCTGCCTCAAAATTTCACTGTGCAAATAGATCATGAGTTATAGAAGGAATAGAGGTTTTTTTGTTTTTTTTTTTTTTTTTTTTTTTTTTTTCCTGCTTCTGATATAATCACAGGGTGGTGAAGTGCGAGGTTTTATACCTTTCCTGGTAGCTCAGACTCAGAGGGTGTCCTCTGAGGTTTCCCATGGGGACACCTGTTTTTGGCACCTCTTAATGTTTCACAAGAGCAAGTGCTGAGTCAACCCCCGCTTCCTCCACAGCACCCATGGGAGTTTCTGTGAGCACTGGAGTTGGGGATAGAGAATGGGCAGGATTTGGAGTAGGTTGTAGATTTTGGAAATGCAGGTAAATGTAGGAAATAAGTATATATGAAAATTAGATTGTTTTATCCATTTGGGGCTTCACCTGGCCTCAGTCGTAGCCCATGGCTCTTTTATCTTTGTGTGCAGGAATCCTTGCTAAAGGCACTTACAAAATCATATCTAATCATATCTAAATCATATCTAAAGCCAAGAGAAATAGGAACAAAAATTAATGAAAATATATCTGCAGTTTCTGTATGACTTGTCCTAGATTACTCTGGATGTCCCTGGTTTGTAGAATGGAGCTGGTGTCACCTTTTCTGGGGGGAAATCCATGCAGAAGAGCAGTCAGGAGTGAGGCTCTGATGGACTTCTCCAAAGTTCCTGCATTAGAGCCCTCTCTTGTGATTTTTACCACAAAGAAGCATGATTTGTAGACATAATTTTATCTATCCTATTCACTTTCTGAGAGTCTGTTTTTTAAGCTGTGTTGCCTTGTTCTTCTTCTTCAACAGAGGCACCGTTTTGTAAGAGGTGTACCAAACCTGAGAGAAGACAGGCTTTATATTTCAAAATGAAAAGTTCTCTGCAAAAATCAAGGAAGCAGCAGTACTTCTGCCCAACTTCACTAAGTAGCTCTCAGCATCTATTTTGGGGCATAGAGCAGTACTAGCCAGAAAAGGGAATTTTATTCCATCATACATGCTAGGTGATGAATTTTTCTGTTTTATTCTATTGGCTTTGTAGTGAAATTTTAACGCCCTAAAATTGCTGGTAAAATGGAAAGGTCCATCTGAAATCCATCTGTGCCTGTCTTGCTCGCCGGGCCGCTCAGAGGCCGGTAAGACAGCAATGTGCAGACAAATTTGCCAACAGTCCTTCCTGACGGCTTCCTGCCTGACTCCCTCATTTGCACTGACAGTTACTGCTATGTGTCTGCAGAACATGTCGATATTTTATGTTCCTTTTTTGTCTTTTCTTTCTTTTCTTCTGGTAGAAGCCATTTTTCAATTTAGAATTTTTTTTTCCTTAATTTGATATATGGGACCATTTGTCTGCAGCCAGCCGTATTTCTTGCCCAACATTTCATAAGCTGTTAAGACATAATAAGAAAATGAGAAAGGCTCTGGGCTAGCATGAGATGAACTGTCACACTGACCGCTCTCTTTGCAGCATCAGCATGACAACTTGCTCCACTTTGCTTGCGATGGGAATGATGCCTCTTTGTCTCTTTCTTTATACCAAGATGTGGACAGCCACAGACTCAGTCGTACTCCCCTACGACAGCATTGGTGAGTCAAGTGAATCAGCACCTTCCCTTCTGAATCTCCCCTTCTTTCTTCTTCTGGTAGCAACCATCTTTGTACCATCACCATTGCAGAGTCACACAGATGTAACAATGTATTTTTAAAAATATTTATTCTCCTGCTTTCCAATGACTTCAGTGGGAATTATTCCTTATCTCTTTAGATTATCCAGACTTTTGAAGAATAAAGTCCTTAAGTTATCACAAATGTGGTAGAGATATTTATCACTAAGTAGCGTGAACTAATTTATTTAAATTGGCTGGAAACCTGCACAGGCCTGGTATAAGAATGTAGAATAATTCATACAAGAATAGATGCTTTTGCTGGATAAAAGTGTTGGTAACAACTTCAAGGCACAATCTTGCAAAGTGCTAAGTGCCAAGGCCATAATCTAGCAACGTACTTAAGCATATGTGGATAATTAAGCAAGTGATTAAAACTGCTGAGTCTCATTGAAAAGCAGCAATCTGCACCACAAAGAGTGGCTTCATTTGACTTCTTGTCAAAAATCACATCCAGCTACAAACAGAAAATTGGCTAAGTATTTAGAAATAAGTGCTCCAGTGCTTCACAGAGCTGTGGCCCTAGTGCTTGTCAAGTTTGGTTCCATGTTGTGCTAATCTTACAAAGCCAGAAGAGTCACTTTCATGTTCTGCAGTTGCATTTCCCATTGTCCTGGAAAAAAAAAAGAAACACATAAATAGTTTGCACTTTCAAAACAAATTCCGGAGGAGGGAGGCCAAAACAAAAGAAGCCCTGAACTGTTTGTTGATATGGTGCAGTAGCAAAACACCTGCAGACAGAATGAACATTTAATATACCTACTCATATCACAGCATAGTGATGATTAGCACACTCAAATTTCTGTCTCTCTTTTTGGTTCAGGTGAATGAGCGTGTAGCTAAGCAGAATGGCAATTACTTCAACAGGTTGCCAAAGATAAGAGACTCTATAGAAGAGCAAATGGGAAGGTGTGAGAGTAGAGCATGCATATTCTGGGGTGCACGTATCAGACACATCCTCCTAAGGCTTGCTCTGTATAGAGCTTAGCAGCTCTATCCAGTGCCTTTTCTTCCATCATGAACTTCTATGTTATATGTGGGCTTATCTTTTTTTTTTTTTTTTTTCCAGGAATTTCACTGGTAGCTCTCATAATTCCTGTTTCAGTTGGGATGTATGTTAACCACAAATGGCCTCAGAAAGCAAAAATCATACTTAAGGTAGGGTATATATATGGCTGAACCATTACTAATTGTGAGCAATTTAAGGATTCAGTGGCAGCACTGAAGCAGTACATTGCTATTCATAATACTCGATTCTGACTTCATATGAACTGTGAAGTTCTCAGTAGAAAACAAATGAGACATTACAGAAATGAATTGCTTTCCTCCTGCACAAATAGTCATGCATTGCATACATTACTATAAACCATCATTATCCAAAGAGCCTCCTTTTGTCTTTGGCAAGAACTATGTTAATAAATAAGTTCAGTGTATAATACAAACTGAAAACAGGAGGAAAGTCATTCTGATCAACTGGAAAGATTTCTCTTCAAAGTAAAAATAAAAGTAAATAGTAAAATAGTAAAAATAAGAAGAAAGAAAGAAAAATAAAAAGAAAACATATTCTGGATCAAACAAATAAAGTTTCTACCTTTAAACCAGTTTATTAGTTTGGGGAAATTTTGATCAAAACTTATTTTCTGAAAATGTTGCTTCTGTTCAAAAACTCCAGCAAAAACTTCTCACAAAATTCAACTATATTTGTGAGATCATTTCAAATGTATCAGAATTACATTTGGGAGCAAGAAAATGTCTCACCAAAATAATAATAATAACCTAGCTATATTTCATGTTAACAGCAATTATTCTGAAAATTTCTCTGCTATGTTCAAAGTGGTTTTTAGACATACTTGGATCTATTGTCCTCACTGACTACCTTTAGTATTATTTTCTTCCTTTTCTTAGTTTCAGCTAAATTAATTGGATGGCTAGTTAGTCTACCTATATTTTGTTATTCTTCCTGTCTGATACCAGCTCACGAAAACAAGACCGCAAAAATGGTCCATTTAAGTCAAATTCATATTTCCGAAGTATTAGCTTACTGTGTTTTATTTTTAAATGTACTCATAGCTTACTTCCAAAGTTGGATACTAGCAGGTGTTGGTTTCAAAACTGTCCTAATCCTGTTTAATCAGTTACAGGAAAATCAAGGACTTGAACTTATATAGCGAGAGACTCCCCTTACTCTCTTAGCAAAACACCACCATTTCATGTTTTTCTTGCTGGATAGGTAAATAGTTCACAGCAGAGCCCATTGGCAGCTTGTTTGGTGTAGGACAGCAAAACGTCAAGGGAAAATCAAGCCATAGCCATCAGGTTAGGGTCTACACAGTGACAAATGGAGATAAGAGCACAGAGACTCTGTACCAAGTGAACAAAAAGAGCTTGCCACAGCCAGGCCATATTGCTTTTTCCTAGATGCATGTTGTTAACAGTTCAGCCAAGCAAAAGTAGCTCTTCATTCAGTGCTCTAAAAAAAAGCTTCATCCAAAGACTGATGAAGTCAGTTCAATGGCAATAGACTTCCCATATACACGTTTTACCTGAGAGATGGATTCTCCTAAGCCTAGCCCCAGAAGCCTGCCCTGGCAGTATAAGCCAAGAGGGCAGATGTTTCTCTTGAATATTGAGAAGAGAGTTAGTTATCCCTCTCTCCGACAAGCAGTGACTGATTGTGGCTATGTAGGAATGCTGTATGAACGCACAGTCAGTTTTCAAACACACTGTATTTTCAGGCACATTACAGATTTACCCATCCACTTGGCAAATAATTTCCTAGGGCAAGCAATCCAGTGTCTAATATGTATACACTATACTAAGCCCCAAAGTGTAACTAGCCAAGTGAGGAAAAAGTCTATCACACTAGCTATTAGACTGTCTCAACAACTCTGAGAAAACAGTTCTGCTCTGTGCATCATTCCTTGTTCATGTCATGCCTCTGAGATCATTTTTAATACTGAGTTCTAAGTAGAGCGAAAGTTTCAAGAGATTAATCTTACTGACATCTGCTATAGCTGCCTATTCTTTTCTACCTTGATCTATATCTATAATCAAACATTGAAATAAACTGTGTATCTCTAGCTTTTAGAAAATGGCAGCTGTCTTAATTTGTGTGCCTGTTGTGAAGTACATTGCTATACTCATTCCATTTTATACTTAATAAGATATGTCAGTGACTTAGTTACTAAGACACTCATGGACATGTTTGAAATTATATTCAATTTCATCAAAGTCTCTTTCCACACAGTCCTTCCTTTTTTTTCCCACAGATTGGTTCCATTGCTGGAGCAATCCTCATTGTGATCATAGCTGTGATTGGAGGAATACTGTACAAAGGCTCCTGGATTATCACCCCTAAATTATGGATCATTGGTACCATATTTCCAGCAGCTGGATATTCTCTGGGGTTCTTTCTAGCTCGCGTAGCTGGTCTGTCTTGGAACAGGTATAGATTTCTCTGCGACATAGAGCTGTAGTCTTACTGCAGCTGTGAGGTTTTTGTTTAATGATTAATCAATGCTGAGAGTGCTCCCTAAGCATTAGTTATGCTGCAAGGTCACTCATTCCCCAACTCTGTTTCTGCTGTACTGCATTTGTATGGGACATTTCTTGTCCACATCTTTGTTTATGGATTCCACTTTGCTATTTCCTCCAATCTGTCATACATCCTCCCCACGTGTGCCTGCATCCTACAGCCCAAAGGAAGTAGGCAGGATAGGCCTATCCAACCTGTTGGCTGGTGCTGCAGTAAAATTTCCCATGAAGCAAGAGCACACTGCAATTTAGAACATCATTACAAAGAGGGAGATAGTGAATGTTATTGAACAATATAACATACATGTCTTGAAGGTGGAGAACAGTCCTCTGCAATTGCTGAACTGCCAAAAATTACGTGTCCTCTGGTGCTAACAATGTATGTCTTGAAAAGTTTTCTGTGGGCTGTGTGAGCTGGAGGATACTGTTTTCTCAGCCATCTATTCCTGCATGTTTTTTGTCTGTCCAGGCCCTAAAAAGCCTAGGGATGCCCAGGATCCTATTTGATGACTGCCCTTGTATTATTCCCTTTAGATGTCGAACAGTGGCTCTGGAAACAGGCATGCAGAACACTCAGTTGTGTTCGACCATCGTACAGCTCTCCTTCACTCCAGCACAGCTTGAACTGATGTTTACTTTCCCACTCATCTACAGTATTTTCCAGGTGCTGTTTGCACTAATAATTCTATCAGGTAAGATACAAACATTTTTTTGTTAGAGCAATATAAATGTGTTTATTATTATTGGTATCATTTGTCATGAAGTTTGGAAAAATTAAAAAACTAACAATTTAGGGATAAAAATATAGTCAAATGGAAAGCAGTTAAGTGATAATGACCCCAGTTATTAGTGAACATTCCCACTATGTTGTGTCCCATACAAGGTAGATACAAGGATTGGTTCAAGATGTGGAAGGACCCTTTTTTTGACATAAGGGAGGGGATCTCCAACACTTACAGCTGGACACATGAGAATATCTTGAACACAGGATTGTTATCAACCTTTGCTGAGGAAGGGTAAATGGATTTTCTTCTACGGTCTTATATCACTACAGAGTGCCAGGGGTTATGTTGCGCACCAGAATCGTCCCCACAAGCATGGCCCTACCAGCTAACAAGAGTCCCAAAACTTTCTAAGTTAGACAAAACACACATTCAAAGTCATTACACAGCAAGAGCAGGAAGAAGTCAAGCACCAAAAGCAGAATTTAAAATATATTCCTTGTAATTTTCTAAACATATTTTTTTAGTGATGAGTGTTGCGGAAATAAAATCTTTAAGTATAGCTTTAAAGAACTTCTGTCTGTAGGTATATGGTTCCTTTTAACAATAAAAGGAAGAAAAATGTATGGCAATATCGTACTGCAAAACTTTCTTCAGATCATTATTGCAATTTCTTTATTTAATACTAAATGTATGCTGATTCCCAGGCTACCGTATTTATAAAAGATACCGGGACAAAACAAAGATAGATGATGTGACTACAGAAGAAGAAACCAAATCAAAATCATCATCATCGAATGCTGCAAAAAATGGAGGATTTGTATCAGATGAGAACAGATAGATCCCACTCTTCCAACCAGCCAATAATGTATAATATGTATGGTTTACTTAAACTTTTTTTTTTTTTTGCATTATTTCTTTAAGGAAATATTTAACAAAAGATAGTGTTCTACTGATATTGTACAGAAAGACTTTAAAATGATTAATTTATGGAAGATTTCTACTTTAATTATGATCATAGTTTCTGTCATAATTGTATAATCTATTTTTTGAAGTAATTCTCTAAAATATTTAATGTTGTATTATGGCTTATTTAAAAAAAAAAAAAAAAAAAGCAGCAGACATCTGCTAAGAAAGCAGACATTTGCATTATGGACTCCAGCCACTGCTCCTGCATATCCATCTGCTAATCGCAGCCCCAACACCGACAAAGAGAAATGTTGCAAAAGTGCCTGAAGAGCTACAGGAGTTGATGTGGAAGATCTGGCATGGCTGGAGGAATTTCACCAAGCATGAATCAACTCAAAATTGAAACAAGCAAGTAAAGAAATAATGTTTCATTTAAGTCAATTTGATCCAGCTGAAGTCATTGCACTGTAATAAGTGCTTGAGGTGTTAATTTACTCAAAACTAATTTTAAACAGTGCAAATTAACATGATTTTTTTTTCTTCCTCAGATTAATAGCAAGCAACAGTTTTGTATCTTCAGTCTGGGTCATTTAGGTGCTGGAAAGATCAACAGAGAGAGAAAGCCCAGGGTATGAGCCAAGAGCAGTGTTAGTTTGCCAGCTGCACAAAGGAGAGGCTGAGGTTTTGAAGGTGTGAGAAATGGTCGACTTTTGCACTGAAAGGGAGGCATATGAAAGTGGAACAAAATCATGCCTGATTCATCCAGGGCTACATTCACTACTTCTAAGACACAATAACAGTGTTTATAGGGAGGCATATATTTCTGTAGTTTTATGAACTTTTATGAAATTTGAACTTTCTGACAGTTATTTAGTCAATAACTTAAAATTTTGGTTATATAAAGCATGGACAGAAATAATTGCATGTAAAAATACATCATTTGTCTCTGAAAATTCAAGGGTGCATACAGAAAGCTTTCTTAAGTGTGTGGAGAATGTGAGTATAATTGTAAAAAAAAAAAAAAAAAAGCGCAATAAATTTTTTGCAGCTGTAACTTTTTGTCAATGCATTCAGCAACATTAGTCCTGTAGTTCTTATGCAAAGAAAATATTCAGAGAACTTCAGATGAAATGACTGAGAGTTTGGCTGACCAAAAACTTCAAGAATGAGCCAGCTATCAACACATGGAAACCATACACCTCTTCGTCATATTCAGGTGGACATTTTGAGAGTGTTGTGAGCTAATGTAGCAGATTTTTTATAAACACATCTTAAATTGTGGAATTTAGGTTCCAGGCATGCAGCTTTCCACTTCTGCAGAAATATGCCGGACGCTAAACAAAGGATAAATTATTTCTATATACCAGATGCAGGAGAATTGGTCTTGAAATGATTCTAGGATCTAAGATGCTTGAAGTTGCTTCATTTTCAGGAGTATGGTCAGAGAGCTCGTAATGTGCTCCAAAGAGAAGGTCAACACAGCCACAGTGGAAGCTAGAACATAGCATGTCTTTTTATATAATAAATAATAAACAGAAAGAAGTAGAAAATATTTTATGAAGGAAGCCTAAATGTAAAACTCCACATTCACTGAGAAAAAGATAAGTTTTAGTTTGCAACTTATGCAGTAAAAAGGTTGTTGTGATTTTCCTTTTTTCTTCAAAATACAGGCAGTAGAAGTCACTTAGGATCACATCTTTCTCACACAAGCTGCTACATTTTTTCCTATTCTAAAGCTAAAATAGCCCAAATGCTTTTGCACATATTTTACACAGATTTTGAAAATGTGTTGAAGACAATGTTTTGTTTTCTGTGTTTCTTTGTATTTAGAACAACTGTATAAAAGCTGAACTGAACACAGTTAGTAACTGTTTATATATATTATTGTCCGCTGGAATAATTTGAGGTGAAAAGAACTGAGACTGAATCCTAACATGCAGACAAAGTGTATGACTTTGAGATGTAATAAAAGCACCTCAGATTGTGTAAAATGTGTATGTTTAATAATAACTAGTAGTAAATGAACCCGTGATGTCTGATGCCATGTTTAATGGGCAGTTTTTGTATGTATGTGCTTCCAGGATCACAGCTGAAGGCTGTAGCTGTTTCAGCCGCTAGAGTTAAATCTAAGGTGGCCTGGGTGACACAAGCCTTATGTGCAACAAAGTCATTTTAACCCAGCATACCACTGTGGAGCTTGCCAAACCTCCATATGACTTTTCCATGTGAGGCAGAGCTGCTTTCCTGTGAGGGTGGCAGAGCCCTGGCACAGGCTGCCCAGAGAGGCTGTGCAGGCTCCTTCTCTGGAGACCTTCCCAACCCGCCTGGCTGCCGCCCTGTGCCCCGTGCTCTAGGTGTCCCTGCTGGAGCAGGGGGGCTGCACTAGATGGTCCCTGGAGGTCCCTGCCAACCTCAACCATTCTGGAATTCTGTGAAACCCAGACATTGAACCGTCAGAGTCTGGGCAGCACAGTGTCGGTCACCAATGCTGCTGGGCTGAGCTACCCCATAGTAGCACTGCGGACTTTTTCTGGGGATCTGTGTCCTCTCCCCTAATATCTCCAGAGAGGTGTTAAGGGCTGATGGTGTCAACCATATAAACACTGTGGTTCCCAGGCCACACAGGCTGGTAACATCCAGCCTTGCAATTTCATTTGTCCTTGCTATAGTCAAAAGAAAATCCCTGTCTTGCAGAGATAAATTGGTTCATCTCCTCTCACATCCTCCAGCATAAACGTCCTTTCAGCACTTCTTTCTAAGCAATCTACTATGCACTGAAATTGCTGGCTGACAGGATATCACGGATGTGTGATTTAGAAACCCCATGCAGCCATGTTCACACTAACAGATACTTAATTCACCCTTATACTTACTGGTAATCACACATTTACCAATCCAGGCTAAGAAGCTTCACAGTTACCATAGCAAATTCTGTTTTAACACAGCTAGTCTACTTTTAAATAAAGCGGTTCAAGTCCAGAGATTCTGGGTTCCCTGAATCTTGCTCTGCAGCACATTTGGTTTCAGGCTGTTGCAGGCAAAATGAATTGGCTTCTAAAGATAGACATACCCTAAAAGTTGCAATGGCAGCTGAATTAATGCCCAGCTCATCCAAGGATCTGTAGTATATAAGCGTGGTAAGGATGTAAAGCCACACTTGCCCAGCCCAAGTTTCTAGCCATATATCTGGCTATATAGACATGTTCCCTAATTGGTGAAGAGAGAGAAGCACTGCCATGGACTTATGCATGCCTTCTCTCTCAGACACCTAGTGCAGGATGAGCTGCCTACCGGAAAGCTCCATCTCTATAAATTAGATATAGTTGGCCTGGCTTACATCAAATATCTGTGTTTTTGACTTTCAGAAGGAAAAAAAAAAAAGTGAAATGAAGTACATTTTTTTGTCTTCATTTCTTTTTCTGCATAAAGTCTAATGTGCTCTGAACACTCCGTTTATTTCTTTTAACCTCAGTGATGTCTTTACAATCAAAAAAATAGAACTGACCCTAAAATATCTTTGTACTGATTTATAGTCTGTACTGTTTTCAATCTTCTGTGAAAATATAACTTACTTTTCATCTGATCAAAAGACAGGCAGAAAAATTTGTTCTGTCATACAGTGTTGTGCCAGTCAGAAGAGAGTGCAGCCTGAACAGAATTAATAAGTAAATTGATTTGTGATCTGTGTTACGTAAGTTTGTCATTTCAATCTAATCAAGCTATGATGTTAAAAAAAAAAAGTAATCTCTGCTAATTAGTATTATTCTTGTCCTCCTCAAAAGGGAGGAATGAATTTACATTTTGCAGTGGTACAAGCCTAAAACGGTAGTTAGTATTCTCTGTCTGCAAAAGCCCAGACCTTCAGTGCTCAGTATCTTATGAGGACGCCCCTGTCCTCCTCAGATCAAATATATTATTCACACACATTCAAACTTAAGGCAAGGATGTTGCCAAAGTGCTACAACCAAATGACAATTAAACAAATCTTACTGCATTCTCCAAGTCAGAACTGAAGAGCAGAACAGGTAGGACTCTGCTTCTGTTTTCTAAGAAATATGTATTCTGTTCGAGGAGAACCAACGTCCTAGTTGAGCTAAACACTAAATTAACTTAAGAAATCAAATGAAAAACAAACTGCTGGTTGCCAGGATGTTCACCAAATTTCAAACTTGAATTGAAGTACATGGATAATGGTTAAGCCTTTAAGGATATGATTTCTTTAATAGATATGCCCTAGTGGATGATATTACCATCTCAGTTTAGTTTCCATTAATTTAGCCATCAAAAGGAAGCTTCCAATGTCAATCTTCATCCTTCCCCCAAAACACACAACCAGGACGGTCAGGAGAAGGTATGTATCTCTGAAGAACGAATCATCACATGCCTCAGATACGTGGTTTGGGATGGAAACATTTCTGGAAGGAGGCACAGAGATTATGCAGAGCTGGCTGTGAATGCCTACACATAGGCATTTTGTGTGATGTGAGAAGACTGAGTGTCCCGCCTGGCTCTCCTCAGAATTATATAACATAGGAATTTAAAAAAACTGGGAATTATATTTGGGGAGGACAGATAAAAAGGCAAATAAAAAATAAATAACCAACAAATAAATGCGTATTAATGATATCTCAAGGAACTTAACATAAAATGAATGAAAGCAAACTGTGTTGCCAATAACACTTGAAAGATCATAAATCAGCCTCCTCCCTCAAATGAGACTGAATTAAGAGAACAAGAGATGGTATAAATAATAAATTGAAGTTAAGATCTTTGTCTCATGGAGTACAGGTATTTGGGGATTTAGCCATAAGGACAATTTTTTTTATCTTTTTAAAAGCTTCTTAAAAATCAATCAGTACAGAAATCTATTGCGATCACAGCAAATACCTCAAAACTCCACACAAAATGAAAAGAACGCTTGACACTGAAGTAAACTCCTATTGACTGCAACAAGGAGTTGGCCCAGTCCTTCAGATAGTGTACTCCTTGGTTATTATGTATCTTAGGTATTGTTATATAAAGTAATAAACTCTGTTCCAAGTGATCAGAATCTGGTCGTGAGTTACTTTTTTTTAGGGCACTCTAAGCTAGTACACACTATCTTTTTCATTGCAGTTGCCCTGACCACGAGAATATTATTCATTATATATCCAGTGCTTCCATTCCACACCAATTTAGCATTGCCTCATATTTTACAGATGCAATTTAATTGCAACAGATATGCTGAGTAGATATGCTGATCAGATATCATTAAGGTGTAGGTGTAGCCTGATATGTTCTTTAAATATGGTCCCAGACCTTCTGTCTCCTTCCATAATGAGTTTGTGTATTACTCATTTGGGGATTTCCTCACAGTTTTTGAAAGCCATTACCCCTATCTGAATTCAAAAAAGATCTATGGGGTCATATTGAGACGTTAAGGCCCTGTTTAAACAATTAGATGGTACAGTTAATTCCCTGCATTTGGAATTATTTACAAGGAATTAATGAAAATGTCAGGATTAAAGATTGTTTTTATGACATATTTCTAATGTCAGTAGTAAAACTGCTGTAGGTAAAACACAAATTCTTTCCGCATAAGGTTCTTTTTCAAAAAATATTCTCCAAACTCACAAACTAGGAGATATCCCACAGATGATTCAGACCAATATCATATAAAAATACACTTATGAGGAAACAGAGTAAAACATACATATTACATAGGTGATCACATATTTTAGATTTCAAATATTTAATTATCAATTTAAAATGGACCAAAATTATGAGCATAAAAAACAGTAAAAAATTAATACTATTTTTTACAGATCTGAAACCACTCAAAAAGAGGTAAAAATGATGAATTTATGGATTGTGGTTTCATTACTGGTAATTTAAAATACTGGAGATGCAATTCTTGGCTCAGAAAGTTTCTTAATCATTGATTGGTGAAAGCCAAAGGAGCATGTGCACAGGCTTCCTACACTTCCTTTCAGCAATTCTTACCATCATCATCAAGTCAACTGGAGCTTTTCACTCTTTCTGTCTGTTTGTGAAATCATTTCCAATAATCTGTAAATCTAAGGGAAACAGGCTGCTTACAGATATCACAGAATCACAGAATGGTTGAGGTTGGAATGGACCCTAGAGATCATGTAGTCCAAGCTCCCTGCTCAGGTAGGGACACGCAGAGCACGGTGGCATCCAGGCCCTGCCTATTGAAAGGGAAGAAAAAATAACTGACTCCAAGAACAGCAGCAAGCAGAAAGGCAAAAGAGTAAATGCTGAAACCCATAAAGGATTGATGGAAGTGATGGGAAAATTCAAGAGAAAATACTTTTTGAACAGATAGCCAGCTCTCCATACAGGAACTAGTCATTGCATACATATCTGTCTTTATGTTATCTACTGCCTCATCCATTCTGCTGGATTTTTTTTAGAATTTTCCTAGAGAAATCATTTGAAGCACAAACTAAAAACCTCCCACAGTTAGAAAGCATAAAACAGCTGGAACGTCTACAGCATCAAAATTGCTTATCGCCTCTGGAGCATCACTGGGCTATGGTCAGAATAGTTATTACAGCTCATACACCCAGGTCTAGCAAATCCTCCTCTAGGTCTTCACAGGCACAAAGCGGGAAACACTGCCGTGCTGCTAAGTGTGTAGGTGGTGCAATCGCACGGTGTGGGTGGTGAGCTCTCATCTATGTTTAATGGGGCTAGGAAGCTGTAGTACAGCACTGGTAAATAGAGAGCAATGTTTCACTCCCTTTCCACCAGACTACATCAGTTTTGCTTAGATGAAAGACAGAGCAGGAGGATGAGCCCATTCCACTCTTTCTGCTTAAGTTTCCCCACTTTGGTCCCTCCAGACTAAAACCAGGCTGCAAGCCATTTCATAAGCTTATGCAGCCAAGAATATATTGGGCTCAGTCATAGCTTAACATGACAGCAGAGATGCAGTTCTAGGCCATGCCTATGCAAGTAAATAAATAAAGCCAGAGACAGGTCAAGTGGCACTATCCCTCTTATATACATGTAGCAAAACTCCCTTTACACGTAGGCGGGATGGCCACATTTCAGCCTAGCTGCCTCCTGGCCCAGGCTCCCCATTAGCACTGCCCCAGCAGCATCTCAGAGCATGACAGACTGTAGGAGCCAAAGCCGTGCCAGGAGGATCCAAACAGTGAAACAGCACAGGCAGTCATGAGACAGGCCTCAGACCTGTGCCTGGCCCTGGCTGATTTGCTTGTAAAGATGCAGCTGTAAGCACCCAGACACGTGGACCAGGGGGGTTTATTTTGTTTGTTTGCTTCCCTTCACAAATCATACCTGCCTGGTTTAAGTGAGATCAAAGAATTCGGGGTAAGGACCTTATATTTTCCACTATTATTTCCTTGTAGACCTATGGCAGTTCTGACTCATACTGTTAATGATAAATTAAGCTTTAATGGAGTAAACGCACTTCAGTTCAAACCGTTTCCACCTCCAAAACAGGGACTTCATTTATACAATAAAGGAACACGGTCCTCTCAAGCCTGGAAGATATCTTTGATGTAATAATACTCTTTATTTTTAACAATCTGAACTTGGAAACATTTAAACTGAAGCTCAAACACTCTTTTTTTTTATGGTTAGAAAGCTAATGACTAGTGAAGGGAGTAAAAGTAATCACTGGGATTAAGTTTTCAAAGAAGGAGAATGCCTACTTTTTACTATGCTGTAAAGGCTGGTTGTATAGCATGAGTCACTTGTGTTTAACTGCGGGGGACTACAGATGCCTGTTCAGAGGTGGTGAGCTGCCTTCAGGCATGATGTTTCAAAAGCCTGTATTCACATGTGTAGGGGAATAGGGAGGCACCTCTGCATGGTCTACATGACAGAAAAAAGGATATCCTGGCAGCATAAGGAGAGGATGATCGGTGCTGTGAGACTACTCAGTCAGATCTTTAAACTTCTAAATGGCATTTTTGCCATTTAAATGCAAAATTGAAGTTTGTACTTAATGCAAAACTATTCAACAAAAGCCCCTGAGCTCTAGAACACCTAAATTTTTACCTCAGTCATTTCAAGTAACGTGTGTGCACAAACTCCAGAGATACTTCCTTTATAATACTATTCAGGTCAGAAACAAGTTTACCCCAAATCCCAGTCAAGCCTGAGGAATAAGATGTTCCTCCACCTGCATCTCCGGAGGGGCTCAATCTAATGGTCATTTCCTGAGCAGTCCTTAGCCATGTCCTAGAGGAACAGGTGATTTCTGCTGATTTTCTTTTATGGCAGCTGTTGCTGATGACACATCTTGCCCTTTCCTTTTTGGTGTACATTAGCCAATTCACCCATGCTGCAGGGTGGCAGAGTTCAATTTCCTCTTCTATCTAAAGAGATTTAAAACACATTTCCCAATTCCCTAAAGAAAGCTTATCCACTTAATTTTTTTTTTATACCGCTTGTGCTCAGTGTAGCTCATCATCCATAGCACACAGGATGTGTGACAACCTGCCCTTTACAGTTCTGCTCTCGACCGGCTTCCATTGTGTCATATCCTTGAGGAGCCCCCTTGAGGGGTCCATTCTCAAAAGCAAAAGTCCTGTCCTTCAAATAGCTCACAGACTTTCCCTGGAGGTGATACAACTGCTTACATTCCTGTTTTTCAGTTGAAGGTTAAAATAAATATCCCATACAGTGGATCCAGTACAGAGAACAGCATTTAGATACGTTGGGAAGAGTACAGGCACTTTGTAGTGGACTGCTTCCAGACTCCCCACCAAAATAACTGAACTGAGCCAGCATAATATGTGGGGCTTGATTTTGATTTTTAATCACAAAATTGAATACAGAGGAAAGGATTTTATCCTCTTCGAAGAATATTTGCTGTCAATAGCTAGTCCAGTAACACAGGCTTGCAAGGTAATTAACAGACAAGAGACACCATCCTCCAGCCCTGGATCCACCCGGGAAGAACTCAGTCCTGACACTTCCGCTCCTTGCACACTCCATTTTGCCAGTGCAAGTTACCCAAGGCATGGAAGCCAGTGCTGCTGAGCAGAGAGGCGGCCAGGGAGCACATACGAGATCTGGGTTCCAGTTCGTCTACACTGTTCGCTTTTTTCCATAATACAAATCTCTGGAGTTGTATCTAGCCCACAGAAGCATGGACACAGGTCAGTCTCTGGTCCGTTTTCTTTTAGTAGTATGTACTTAACGGGGAGACTTCCTTCTGAATGTGTAAAGATACCTCTGCATCATGCTGAGATTTGTCTGAGCACGTACTAGTCCCATCACCAACATCATACGCACTGGTTTCTCCAGAAAGTCAACCCTTGGTCTAGAAAGGCACCACTGTATATACCAGTAGTGCGCCAAACTTCTGGTAGATGAGGCTGCATACCATGCCACATGAGCCAACAAATAAGCATAGAGACAGCCAGAGAGGTTCGGGCTGCTCACAGGAGAGCTATTCTGTCCTACTGCAAACAAATCTCCAGCAGAGAGCCACCAAAAAAGGTTTTATCAACTCCAGGACTATACAGATGAGCGCATTAGTAGGTATATGCACAGAGGACATCATAAGGAAAGAAAAAAGAATAAAGAAGACAGATAAAGGAAGAAGAAAGTTGGTAAAAGATGAGCAACCACATTAAATATTGACTGGAGCAAGAAGAAGAATAGAAAGAAACAGAAATGTGTTTAACAATGAAGCACAGATATGGGAATTGCAGCACCCCTACTCCAACCATGGAGAGCTTTGAAATAGCCTGAGAGAGATATTTAAGATTTAGAAACAAGAACAGGAATAAAGATCAGGAACAAGAGTTTCCTTTTTTTTTTTTTTCTGGAGGAAAAAAAAAATGGTTTGTTGGGATTTCTGGGGTTTGGGGGGTTTTTTGTTTGTTTTTTTTGGACTTTATTACTAACAGCAAGAGCTGCAGAGGAAGGAATATTTTTCTGTCTCCTTCCATGAAACTTTTCTTTCTGAAAATTTTCCTCTACAGTGCAAAGACCAAAATAGTTGAGTAAGTAACAGCTCCAATATTTCCCATCAGAACATGAACTTAAACAACTCTTCTGTCTTTAATGAGAGATAAGAACACACGTCTGAAATCAAACAGGGTGTGCCATACACTTGTACCGGGGAGTCTCATCTTTACTACTCCAAAGATAAAAATGACTTTTCTTATCAGAAAAAGACAGCAGATAAGAGACAGGACTTCAGCTAAAAGATATGCACTTTGAATGAGCAACTGAGAAACAGACATTGCAAAGATATAGAACAAAATAATTTATTTTTCCCCTTCAGTCTGAACCTGTGACAAATACAAGATTTGCCTAATTCAATTCTTTAAAACAAACATTTGAGTTAATTTTTATCTGTACTATCAGTCACAACTTACATATATTTACTGGCTTCAGTACAAGCTCTGTCTTTTCAGCCTGACTTTAATTCAATTGGTTAATATGAATCAAAAAAAAAAAAGGTGAGATATACTTTAAACAGTTTTATGTCACATAAAACAGTACTTATTCACAGTACTTATGTCACAGACCTAGATTTCACAGTGATTGACTTGTCAAAATAGTTCACTATTGTTGTTTTCCCTTGTTACTATCTCATTAAAAACGTGTAAAATGGTTATTGCAAATATGGCCAACATCTTCCTAGTGTAAAGTTCAAAAAGCAACCTAAGCACATCTGAACATCTAACATATAAAATGTTCTATCCTCATTTTGTAAAACTCTCATTCAATTGTAGCCTGTACAAATTGATGCTCCATTTCATTTCTACCTGTGATATTGAACCCACACTGGTGGTTCTCCAGATCTTACTTCTGGAGAAAGGTTCTGCAGAGAAGTCTATAATTTGAGGATTCCAGTTTTTGACTACTCTGACAGCAATAATTGAAATCTATTATTGTAGATTATATTAATTTAAATCATTCCCTTGAACAATAGCTACCTAGATGACAGCATCTACTCTACTTCTTGAAGTATTGTAAAAAAAAAAAAAAAAAAAAAAAAGTTCATAAGTTCATTTTCTTCATTTTCTTTTTAGCACAATAAGAAATTGTGGCTTCAAAAATTAAAGAGTAATTTCCATATCACATCCTATGCCATCAGACTGAATGAGCCCTATAATCCTAAAAACCTGAAGAATTGTGGTTTTAAACACGTAGGTCATCTGAGATCTGGCGCTTAATATTTTAACAGAAAAATAATTACTATCCTGCTGCATTTGTTCTTCCTTCCTCCAGACTAAGCTAGTTTGTCTTGCCTCTTGTTTTTCACTCCATGTCCTGAAGTTGAACTTCTGAAATCATATGAAATATTTACAAAGAAATTTGACAAACTTACATTTAACTTGACACATCACAGGAGTGGGAGAGCTGTGCTCCAGAATTATTTTTGCTATAATCAGCTCCTAAGAGGGGACAGTTTCATTGCATTCTGGCATAATATGCCAGAATAAAAATTTAAAAAATGAATAAATAAATAAATAAACACAGAAATAAAAAAGAACAGAAGACCAGAAATATTATCTACTGTGAAATGTGTGAAAAAATTATTGCTTCTTTGTACAGCTTGTTCTTGAAAACTGACATCAGAAAGATAAAAGATATTAAGGTGGAGTTTAAAATTAGATTTTAATTGGTTTAATTTTTAGCTTAGAACAACATAGATACAAAGCATACCTATGGCATATTGTCAAACTATTCTTTTCTATTAAAGGAACTTTATTTGCCTGCCTTAATAAAACCATCAGCCCAACTCTGGCGCCACATAGAAACAAATATTCAGAATACCCCTGGCTTCCTGGATGCACTCTTGGCCAGCGTGGTGATTGTTTGGCTTTGTGGCACTACGAAAGGACCTCCCTGCTCTCCTTGGGGGAGACAGCACTGGATAATACTTTATTTGGCTTCACTGGAAATAGGGCTAGTGTATAGTATTAAAGAAGTTGGGCCAGGGCCAGTTCTCAGATCCTGCACACAGCACGTCACAGGTCGTATTCACATCATTGGTAATACTTTTCTTCTCCAAAATGAGGTGAGGAGGTCCTAACTGCCTATCTGTGCACTTACACAGTTCTATTTTAAGGCTGAAGCCCAGATTTCTGGATTATACCCTATCCTTAAAACAGCAGCTTGGTACTGAAGGGTGGAAGGAAAAGGCCTCCGATAGCACTGACTAGCAGGACCTGCAACCATCGTGCAGTCACGGGTGCCTAGGCCTCTTCCATTTCCATCACAGCTGTGACCAGCAGTCTGTGATGTGCTCAAATTCTCAATCTGTCAATCCTAGTCAAAACTATTGTGAGGAGAGATCCTGCCAACATAAGTTATTCCTCCCTTGCCCTCTCCCCAAAAGTGTCTTATTTTCTTGCAATGTCTAGCCAAAGAATGTTTCCATCTGTCTCTCCTTGCTTCTCAAAGAGTTGTTAAAGCCATCTTCAAATGTTACAGCATTTCAAAGGTAGAAAGCCATATTCTGCATTAAAACACGTATTCATTTCTTGGCCAGACTCTGAAAGAAAGTGCACATTGGTACAAATTTCTTTGTATTTTTCCCAGACACTGCTTACTGTATTCCCCATATTCCTTGCTATTTCAGTCGGCTGGATTTTGTGTAGTTCTTCTACTACTATAAATATTCTTCTATTCCATCCTACAACAAAGTTTTTTTCACACAATTCTCTGTTTTGCCTGCCAGTCTCTTATAGCAGAAAGGACTCCACTGTCACACTTCTCATGTTGTTGTGGCATCAGTGAATGATTCTAATAAAGGATATCTCCATCTTTAGGCAAGCTTGATCATATGTACTCTCATTTGCAGTTTCACAGAAAAACAGACCCAACCATAGTTCATATATAATATAGCTAACTCCACTAAATTGATGGGGAAAAACTCAAGCACTGCATTTTTGAAGACTAATTTGTATGCAAATCAACATATCCTAAACAAATGCCTAAAATGCATTGGTTGACTTAGGGTATGGGGGAAATTCATAACTCTGTGGAAGAAGAGAAGATATATGCTGTTGACAAAAGTTATTGTAAAATAGCAACCTCTCAGAGAAACTTAGAAATATAGAATCCATTAATTTCAGGTGATATTTATGCTTGTATTTGCCACTAGATTTGGTGGCTTTGGTATCACTTTCCCATCTCCAGGTAAGACTGAAAGGAGCTGCAGACTTTTTGGCCTACCCTGTACCCAGCACTGGGGCCAGCTGTTAGGTTTCTTTGGCAGTTTGATTAAATAAATTTCCTCTGATTAAATAAATTTCCTCTATTATAGGGACTTATGTTACTGGTAGTATTCTCATCTATTCTCATCATCTTCTATGATGAATCACATGTGTAATAATGTGTGCTGGCATGTGGGGATTGTATTCTGTAATAGCATCAAAAAACTTCTATTTTATAATGTAAGACAAAGGTTCTAATGACTCACAAGGGCTTTTCCAGTCCTGAGTTCCTATAACTTTTCAAACAATAAAAGAATTATTTTCTTTCAGGGAAGAAAACAAAAGAAGATAAAATTAGAGGTGAATTAATGCAGGGATATTAATAATTGCTTTTTTCTATTATGTTACTCAGTAATTTAAATAAATTTTGAACTAGATTTAGTAATTATAAACTTATTAGATGAAAAGAGTAATAAAATGTTGCTGCAAATTACAGAATATATATTTAACACTGACAACCCCTGAGACCATAAGTCCATGGCAATTTGCAAGATGGGAAAGTTACAGGTGAACAAGGCCTAAATCAGTATGAGAGGCTTACAGAAGACACAAATAAAAAGGGCCGCTTCATTTTATACAATACTGCAGTTTCTTTCAAGCTAATCTTATTGCATATTTCTTTTCCCAGCCATTCACATGCAAATTAATGTGATTGCAGGGCTAGATGTAGAGCAGTGGAAAGGAAGCTGTGCACAGCAAGTGTCGCTTAGCCACTACCAGTAAGATGTGTGACAGTCACCTTCCTAACAATCAATACACCTTTATCTCCCACTGCTCTTGGGGCCTCTTTTTGGACTCTATTCCTAAATGTCCTTGAATGCAATGTCGTACAGAGTATTATATAGACTAGAATTTCACGCTAGGTTACTAGATGGCATGACAGTACATATGTGATAGAATATGCACCTCAGGGAAGTCATTTTGAGTTCTATCTATCTAATCTGTCTAAGCCTTTACAGTGCTGTCATTACTATGACTTCTGAGCATTTAATTAGCATAGGCAATAATCTACAAAGGTTGCAGCACAATAATGTTTCTGGTTTGTCCTATTGCTGGTGATTCGGAGACTTTGCTGACTCAAGCAGCAGGAATCTCTCCGGGAGTGCCTTTAAATTTCCATGATCTGAGTGCTGAAGAAGCTCAGTTTCCCATGCCCTCTACAGCAACAGCATTTTGATATTAGAAAAAATTCCTCTCTTTTTAACAGATTTTTTCTTTCTTCCACTGTGGTAGCTACCACTGATACCTTTCCATGAGAAGATGGAAGAGTTTAGTCTCTTTCAAGAATGTATTTACCAGAAGTAAAGACATGAGCCCTTTTGCCCCATCCACAGTACCATCCAGCTGTGCCCCATACAAGCTGTGACATGACAGCAGAAGTCTTCAGTTAGGCACAGACAGCCTTCTCCAGTCCCCATCCTAATTGCATCCAATTCAGATCTGCCACAAAAGCCCAGGAAAATGTCCTATAACATGATGAATGAGCCTGACACAAGACCACAGAAGGTTCAACGGCCTGGTGTTGAGGAGAGCTTTTTGTAGGATGGCACAACCAGCTGCTGAAAACAGACTGCTGGCACTTAACATCACACACTGAGCTAAGGCAAAAGGAATGTGAACAGGTCCATTTCAACCCAATTAGATTTTATGTTCACAGACCTGTCCTTCAGAGATTTTTGTTTTTGTCTTTCATACTAATTGGCCAAAATGACGTGAATCAGATCTGGTCAAAAACATTCTGTGTGCACTAAATGAGGGAAAGTTGAGAGCAGGAAGGTCAGTCATGTAAAGGTGTTATACACTCACTAAGAGCCAAGTTGCTAAAGGGTTATTTCTTTAAATAAACAAGTTAAATAAGATACAACTAGTGCTAATTCAGGTTTCAAGAGGCCCCAGGTGTGGGCTTATGAACGCCTGGAGGGACAGGTTAGCCTCAGTTGTACCTTATTTAACTTGGCAATTTAAATGGCAGAACTCCTTCCTAACTTGGCTCTTGCTTTATATATCTCACCTATTTGTAGCTTAACATCATTTCTAAAGAGGATTTTTTTTCTACATGTTAATTAGATATTGCCATATGTGTGTACATATCAGCACACACACATAAAATATATTCATGTATAAGATGTCACCGATAATTCACATGGGGTAGGTAAAAATCTGCCTACTTCAGACATATAACCTATACTCAGACTTCCAGTACTGAATGAATGAGTTCTCTTAAAGTAACGGCTGAACTCTCAACACAGGCAAGAAGAACAAAAGGTGCTATGAAGTTTTCCAGAAAAAGAGAGATCTTGTCTTTAGTGGGAAAAAAAAATAAACAAGTAAACACCTCATGTTTCATTTGTTACTCTTGTTATCTGGTGGTTCTTTTTGTTTGTTATTGGAACATTTTTCAGTAGCTTAAGAATCAAATGAATCATCGAATAACAAGAATTTGGGTCTCCAGTTAGAGTACACATCCTGATATCCTCTGGAGAGTTTTGTGTAGTAATGTAGTAAGGATTGATACAGACAAATTGTTCAGCTAAGGTTGCATCATATAGCTGTTCTCCATCATCAGAACAGAAAAAAATTTTAAAAAGTGATTGGAGGGCAAAACGTGTGGGAGTTAAAACTTCCCTAGTAAATCCATCCCTTGCAGTTACGCAAATGAAGGTGGAAGCCATCCCCATGACTAAAGTCTTTGTCTTGCTGCGATATGCAATGAATCTCCACTACTATTTCCTACTTTAATAACTGTTCTAGGACATTAATAAGAAAATAATCAGATGTGACTTGATCTGTATCGATTTTTTTCTGGACTGATAGCCACTTTTCCTCAAATTTTACATTCTAAATTCTTTATATTTATATGAGAGGTGAAATTAAAAGAATTCAACTTCAAAAGAAGCACTTTTCTTTCCAAATTTTCATCCATTTCAGGTAATAATACAAATACAAAATGGACAAATATTTTCATTCAGCACTGATTCAAAAGAAACAGATACATGAAAGAAGAAAAATACACTGAAAGATTGAGAATAATGTGTTTTCTGGAAGACATAAGAAGATACACACCTTGGTTCTGAAAAGTGTTAATTCTCATATTGGTCTGTGTCTTCATTATATATCAAAGGAGAAAGATAAATTTCACTTTTCCACCTCCTCCCAGAAGGTAGATAATAGACTGGTGACACTACTGCACACCTCCCTTGCTGTTAAAAAATCTACCCTGCAATGAGCTGCCTCACTACCTTCTCCTCTTTTAATCATTAATATAACCACCACATTTTTCAAAATATGCTTTGAAATTATCATCTCAGAATGAGTTTTCCCCAGTTTTCAAATCAGTGACATGTTTCAGGACAAGGGCAGTAATCTTTTCTTGTAGAAATATACCTCATGTATGTGTGATATCACACATACAAGTAGTAAATTGAATAGCTTATGCTTCCAGTCCTACTGAAGACATTACATAACATGAATGTAACTCTAGTGAGATAAAGTGCAGGATTTCTTTACCTTTCATCATGCTTTATTACATTACCCGTATCATCACTGATAATCCTTACTATCAGCATAATTGCCAGAATAATGCTCGATTACAAGAGGCTTCAGATATCAATTATTTGCCTAGGTGGGCACATAGAGCCATTGTAGCTCTCAACCTGAACTTCACATATAGCACAAGGAGGAAGACAGTAAGGAAAGGGATTTCCAGCAACCATCCGGTGCTGGGAAGGAAGTGGGCTGGGAAACAACTTACACAAGCTAGATATAAATCAATAAAGAAAGGAATATACCTGAAATTGTTGCTATGTAGAAATCAGTTTCGCAGACACAAATTCCAACCTATATTTAGACTTCATATTTATTTATTAGGGTGTAAATGTGCTTTTATTTCCCTTTAAATAGTTTGAGGAGGAGGAGGTAGTAATACTGCTGCCAGGTTTCTTTTATATAACAGTTGCCTGAGATAGTTGTCTCCATGAAGGCAATGAAGGAAGAAAAGTCTCAAAAGGAAGGAAAAGAAAAAATAATAACCATGCCAAACATATTGACTAGTATTTTGATACCTCAAAACCATAGTGATGAGGCATAATAATTCTACATTTCTTCCAGGATATTTAGCATAAGATTTCACATGCCTGTTTAGTGTCTGTTGGGGATACCTAAATAATGTGTCTTAATTAAGAAGCTCATTTCCATACTAATTCTGTTTCTGAATTAGCATCTTGAAGCTTATCATCTGAGAAATATTAAAACTCTAATAGACTTCAGTATGAAGAGCTAGCAGCACAAGTTTCTTTCCATATAGCAGAAGTCTTATTATATTACACTAACTTGAAACTGAGGATTTTTACTATGCATCTTTCCTTCTTTTAAATCCTATATCATAACCTTTAGAAAAGCAAACTTTGCTGAAAATTATTAGGTACAGTAAGCACTATTTATGCTGCGAAGTTCTTTTATTTAATATTCCACAACCTTTAAGTAGCTCTAAATAGAGTTAGCATGACATAGATCTGAGCATAGGCAGGAAGTAAAGTAATGGTAAATTGAAAAGCGAAAAAACGTGTGGGGTTGCTAAGGTTCATTAATCCAGTGTTGTTTGTTCCAAATTCTCTAAAATTTTATTTAAGACCAACTTATGCTCTTACATGATTCATTAAAAATAGGCATATTGTAACTTTAGATAATTCAGTGAACTGAGAGGTATTTGGAGAAGAAGCAGGTTTTCCTATGTGATTTTAGTATGGCTAGCAAAATGGTGTCATGAATCTGAAAGGATCCTCTGATATATTTAATTGTGTAAGCAGAAATGAAAGAGAGAAGCTGTATTTTATCACAAACAGTTCATGAATGAGCAGCCAGGCACAGTATTTTTCATAATATTGACTGAAGTTTTTTTTTTTTCCATTTTACTTATTGTACAATTGGTTTAGCTCCACTTAAGGAGCTGCTCAGCACTGAAGTTTGTAGCATCATTAAGTATCTTCAAGATAATGCAAGTTGTGTTAAAGCAGAGAGCAGTGTCCTTGTATATGTCAAATTCAAACACTGAAGATGCTTCACATCAAGTGGTAAAAGTCATGAGGCATGGAGAGAGCCATCTGTTTCTCATATTTTGAGTGAGGCATTGAAAGGGAAGCATTTTCTCACTCTACTATGAGTATAGTTTCCACAAAACTGCAGTGTATGCCCAAAGCAAGTGAAAACTGTCCTTGGGATGCTCGTCATTTGAACTCCTCTGATAAGGCTGGAGGTAAAACAATGTAGCTAGTTTGGCTATTAGCAAATTGCATGTGAACCCTCCCCTTAATTCCTGCATACCCAGACACCCAGTGCATGTGGGAAACACAGCTTGGAGCACTGCCACAGTTCTGCGGTGACAGTGAGAGACTGCTGATGCCAGGCCGAGAAGGAGTGCTAGAAATAACACCTGCTCTCCTTCAGATGTAGATAACTCTGTGAGAAAACTGTGACAGCTGTTACAGATATGGGACATAGCTCTGATGGATAAGAGCATTCAGAGGGCAAATTTTGCTTTAGCAGTTCTGAGAACATTTGATATCTTCCATGGCGTGGAGAAACACGAGATCAAAGGCGAGCATCTTCTGGAAACCCCTCTTTGTCAACAATACACTCAGATGATTTTAGTTTTCTTTGAGGAAATTAAAAAGAAAACAGAACCTAACTTATCTGTTCCCATTGCTTGGCAAAGCCCTGGTGGGAGATTCCCATGGAAAAGGAGTGGATGTTTGCTATGTACTGTTCTGCCTTGCTAACAGAAAGGCACTAATGATTTTTCAGCTGTTGTAGAAATACTTTCTTTTGAGGCATATTACAATAAAATATTTGCAGAGGAAGTTAAAAAAAAATGCAGGCAGACGTTTATGGACACTGACTCTACAGAGTTTCACATATATATACTTAAACATCAGGCCTTATACAGATCTCAAACGGAAAGCAGCTATGGCTTTTCATGAAGATTTGCAGCCTTGATTCATTATTTTTACAGCTATTCAGGACTAAGTTTGCATACTGTTATTATCTATACCCCTCATTGGTAAGACAGAGGAGAACACAACCTGGGCTCCCATACCTTTGACGGCCATCCCCGGGCTCTGAAATCCCTCTTGATGTCCCCCAGTTTCCCCATGGCATCATTAGTGCCCAGGTGGAACAGTAGCAGGGGATAATAGTCGGACTCCTGGGCAAGTCTTGGGAGCCTCTCCATGACATCCCTTATCCGAGCCCCTGGCAAGCAGCAGACCTCCCTGGATAGGGGGTCAGACCCACAGATCGGTGCCTCCATGCCCTGCAGCAGGGAGCCACCCACGACAATCACCCGCCTCTTCTTCTTCCGGGGGCTCCTTTTCTCCTTAGGGGCAGCAGCCTCGGGCCGTGGACCTGCCTGCCTCTCTGTAGATGGCCCCCTAGGTGGGCCTGGGTTCGTGACCTCACCTATCCGATCCACAATCACCTATCCGATCCAGGGCCTCGTACCTGTTGGCCGTGGCCACCGGAAAGGGTGAGGGGGGCCGGGGAAGGGCTCTCCTGCCCCCTCGAGTAGGGACCTCTTTCCATTGTTGTTCATCCCTTGGTACTGTTAATCCTGCCCCCTCTGCCCTATGGCCAGAGGGTGCTGGGTTTGCAGTCTGAGTTGGGGGGTCCTCTGGGCGGCTTTCCTGGCAAGGCTGCAGAACGCAGCTCCACCAGTCTATTTGCCTTTCACATTCCCTGATGGTCCTGAGAACTGAGATACTGTGTCCAGTTCTGGGCTCCCCAGTACAAGAGGGATGTGGAGCTGCTGGAGAGAGTCCAGCGCAGGGCTACGAGGATGATGAGGGGCCTGGA
>VZSV01000013.1:8025510-8104262 GCA_013398735.1 Nothocercus julius | reverse complement strand
CAGAGCCCTGGCACAGGCTGCCCAGAGAGGTTGTGGAGTCTCCTTCTCTGGAGATCTTCCCAACCCGCTTGGCCGCAGTCCTGAGCCACATGCTGTAGGTGACCCTGCGTGTGCAGGGGGGTTGAACTGGGTGATCTCTAGAGGTCCCTTCCAACCTTAAGCATTCTATGATTCTATGATTCTATGATCTATACATTTTAGCACAGCCATGGTTCCTAGGGTATTATATTGATACAAAATTTTACCATCCACATGTCTAAGGTGTGCCATGGATAAGGCAGTACCTTTATATAATATTGCTTCACCTTTTGTAAAAAAGAATATTTTACAGAGATTTTTTACTCTAATAATAATACAACTAAGAACTAATGTAAAAGCTAGTAGTATCTTTTGAATTTGCTAGGTAATGGTAGAGAAAATCCTAATGCAATCCTCTGTGTATAGCATATGCTCCTAATATTATCCAGACAAATTTACTTTTCTTTTATTCCCTTTTAAGGGATAAATTAATCCAATAACCTCTAAGGTTAAGGACATTAGAAAGCATGTTAAACATTAAGTAGCTGATGGCATTTCAAAATCACCATCACTACTAAGAGTTGTAAAAGAATTCCATAAAAGTTACAACTATACTGAAACGAGAGCAGAAGTCAGAATTGACAGGTGAAAAAATTGAAAAATCTCAGAATTATTTCAAATCAAAGCGAAGTCTGATTTTAAAGAAAAGTGAATTTAACATTAATGAACTACATTTCCACTCTGATTTGAAAACTGGTCATCCACATAGCAGTCTGTAGAGCTGTTTTCACCTTTGTATTCCCACACACTCTTATATAAAACACTCATCTTCCCCTTCATGCTATAAAAAGTACTATCCTAATGGGCTGCAACATGGCCACTCACACAATTTCTGACATATTGAAATGAAAAAACTATATAAAGCTGATGATGACAATGTTGATGGTGTTGTAAGATGGCACAGATCCAGGCACACAGAGCCAGGACTAAGCTCAGGCTTACCCTGGGTAGGACCAACCTTGAGGTGTAGGGATATGAGTCACTGTGCATCACATGACCTGGAGCCTGGATCACTCTCCAAGATGATGTAGATCGAACCACAGATACTCCAAAGCACAGTGCTCGCTGTCTATGTATCTATCTGTGTAAACATAATGCTTGGAATTTATTACTCAATAAACCTTGACCCAAAGGTTGCTATTTAAAAGCCAAGTTAGTCAAAAGAATACTTGCAGCTGACATGGAAGTTAACACTTTTGCTTATGAAAGTTTCATCTTGTTACTCGTATATGATTATATGAAGTAATGAATGTTTTTAGCATAGCTCTTTCCTAACAAAAAAAAAAGAAAAAAAACACCTTTATAGAATACTACCACAGCTGGAATGAATTGCCACCCTCTGTTTTGTTTTGAATTGTACCAGTTAGGTCATTGTACTGGTGGTCATAACTTCCAATTTATGATGAAGACAGAATTTAAGGAAAAGAAATATTGGAAATCCAGTTGTGGTGATTGTTCACTACCTGAAGAGCTCTCTATGCTGAGAGAATCACACACAACATTAAATGATATTTATTACCACCTAGACATAGAAAATCAGCTATATGGTTATGCTTTGTCTCAGGATTTCTCTTCTGTGAAATAAATTCCACAGAGGCTATATAAACTGTTTTACACAGGGTAGTGGAACAACAAAGTCAGTGTCTGGTCATTATTTAGAAAATCTGAATAGAAGATCTACAACAATAGAAACAATAGGAAAGGTCTCTTTCCTATTAAAGGAAAGGCTAAGGAGAGATTGGGCCCATTGTTTAATGAAGCAGGGATCTAGTGACAAACAACAGAGAAAAGGGTGAGGTCCTCAATGCTGTTTTTGTTTCTGTTTTCTCTGGTAATGCTTCTCCTCAGGCCTCCCAGGGACCAAGCCTTTGAAAAGTGTTTGGGAGTAAAGCAGCAGAGGAAGAAAGAGTTAGGAAGCACTTAACCCACTTGGACATATACAGGTAAATGGATTCAGATAGGGTCCTGGCAGGTGTCATCATGGGACAGCTCTCTAATGTGTTTGAAATTTCGTGATAATCAAGCAATCCAGTTGCTATTAACTATCAAGAAGGCAAGTGTCTCACCCATCCTCAAGAAGGGCAAGATCAAGGGGCCTGACCTCAATCCTTGGGAAGGTGATAAAATTTCTTCTTATAAGCCATTTCCATGCATATGAAGGACAAGGTGTCTGTGACAGACAACTGGAATATACCAAAGGCAAATCGAGCTTGACTAACCTGATTGCTTTCCTTGATGAGGTAACTGGTGGTGTGAACAAGGGGAAGGAAGTGGTTTGGTGGCAGACTTTGACTTTATCAAGGCCTTTGGCACTACCTCTATAGTCTCCTTATCATAAGATTGATGAGATATGGTCTGGATAAGAGACAAAGTGGAAAAGCGGTTGGACTGCTGGGCACAAAGAATTGTGATCGGTGGTGCAAAGTCCAGCTGGTAGCCAGTACCTTGTGGCCTCCAATGGTGTTTCATGTCTTCATTAACCATCTTCACAAAGGGTATTCTCCATAGGTTTGCAGGTGACACCTGGTTGCTGCTGAAGGTCAGGACTTCTATCCAAAGGGCCTTGGACTGTCTGGAAGTCAGCTGTCTAGGAAGTAGGTCTGTAGAAAAAGATGTCAGGAGCCTGGTGGACAACAAGCTGACCGTGACTCAGCAATGTGCCACTGCAGCAAAAAAAGAGTCATACTAATCCTGGGCTGTATCAGCAAAGTGCAGCCAATAGGTCCAGGGAAGTGATCTCCTCTATTCAGCACTTGTGAAAACACATCTGCAGTATCCTGTCCAGTCTGGAGTTCCTCAGTGCAAGAAAGATATGGACATGCTGGAGCAAGTCCAGTAGAGAGCCAGCAGGATGGTCAGAGGGCTGGAATATATGACACATAAGGATAGGGTGTGTTAAGCCCTCAGAAAAGAAAACAAAGAAAAGACCTTATTATTGTCTAAAATTACCTCATTAGAGGATAGATAGAGAAGCTGGAGTCAGGCTTTCTCAGAAGAGCTTGGTACAATGAAAGGACAGATAGGACACAAGTTGGAACATGGGAAATTTGAATTAGGAAAACAATTCTTACCATGAGGGTGGAACCCTGGAGAGGCTGTGTAGAAATGCTATGAAATTTATACTACTGGAGATCCTTGAGACTCAGCTGGACATAGCCCTGAGCAACCTGACCTTCTCTGACCTCTAGAGGTCCCATTCAATCTAAATTATTCTGTGACTGTAAGATCTAAATAGGACAACTGTACTGTATTTCTGGTCCATTAGCACATTTCTTCATTATTCATCCTGGGTGTGGACCAATATAATTTGGACAATGTGTTCTCCCACATTCACCTGAGTAAACAAACATCATCAGTTTGCTGATCCTGACATTATTTCTTTACTTCCATCACTAACAGCTTGTATACACTGGTTAAAAATCTTGGGGCACACAAGGAGTTTTAACATTGCTCCTGAATGCCATTCCAGATGCTCTGATTTGTTGGCCTTTTACTTGCATTTGATTTAAGCACTTTTATTGGGATTAAGCTTATCAGCTAAAAGCTGAGCACCAAATCTATGTCTCAAGTTCCCTCTGTAATTAGGTGAAACCAGTACATACTCCCAGATAATGGCTTCTCCTGTCTCTGAAAAAAATCTGAAGGAATCTAACTGTATTGATTAAACAGAGAGTCAAGGTTACGAACTCAACCTAAACACCTACCTGATAGATGGTAAGTCACATGAATAAGTATTTGAGTTAAGAGACCATTTTTCTTAACAGTCAATGGAAAGATATGAGTTTCTCTAGAGCCAGTCTGAGGCACAGTTCTAGATAGTTGCCTGAATTAGATTCTGGAGAATCTTACTGCTCCAGCTACTATACAGAAGAGTTGAGGATTTCGGCATGTACCAAAGCAGAATACTTTCCCTGAGCCCTGATTCTTTTCTAAATTCCAAACAAAAGTTCATAATTAAGATACATAATTATTCAGCAGCTTTGTGGTTATTCAGGACTCTCTGCTTCTATTGTGGCACCTCAATGAGATTCAGGAAAATTCACACTCCCGTCTTACATGTGTGACTCGAGACAGTGTTTTTGGCAGCCTGCCTTCTGCTGCGATACTGGTGTGAGATTTCCAATAGATGGAATTACCCAGCTTGTTATTACCTGAGTGACTGATGCTGTTATGCAATTAAACCAGTCATATTTGAAACACACATATACTCCACAGCTTTGATTTATTCTCTACCATGAGAGTGGACTACAGAGACCATGCAAGAGATGGATGGCACTGCTGACAGGACAAGAAAGCTGTAACAGAAGACATTGTCATAGTGTTAATATTTTCTTTCATGCGAATACTTTATTCTAATTTATGTTAATAGTCTAATTCATTTAGTTCATAACAAATTGTAGTATAAATTTACTGTTTTTTTGTTTTTGTTTTCTCCTGAAAGCTGAGGTTAATACATCCGAATCTGAACCCACTGAAGTCCACTACACTCTTAAACACTTAACTCTATGTCATTTTGTTAAATCAGATATGGGGATTTGATCACCCAGCACCTAACGTATTTCCTGTATTTCTTATGGTGGCATGCAGTCTGGCTTTGCTCTGCCTGCAAGTAGAGCCTCTGTTCCCTCAGTCTCTAAAACAGACAGATATTGACACAAAATATTTTCTATTTGGTTAGCTCAATAGCTAACCACATGTTATATTTTCTTCTTACTCAGTCAATCCCCAAATTTAGCTGCAACTGTATGCAATTTCAACTACTGAAATGTTATTAGTGAAAAACCTAGGGAAGGAGGATTAGGGGTTTAGATATTGATAATGACTGACTTTCCTGAATGTCTGCTTAAGTGTCAAACTAGAAACATCTCAAGTGTTTCAAGAAACTGGAACACAGTTTCTTTTTTTTTTTTCAAAATAAAAGTTCAAAACTGAAATTATTTAGCAAATCACTTTTTGTGTTATAAACATTTGTTCAAGCTTTTTCCTTATTTGCAGAGCTCCATGATCTATATCTTTCCATGCACTATTTGAAAAAAAGTATAATATATACCATAAGTAGTAATGCAGTATATAGTATATACCAGCAGAAACGCTGAGCTCTGAGCTTTTCCACAGTTACCTGCCACAGATCACCATAAGACTAACATCTTTTTCTCTTAATATCCCTATAAAGCACGTGTTCTACAGCTAAAAGGACATATTTTCCTTTTAATTGCATCCTTACAACATCACTGTACCTAATAAGCTTGCATATGTGCAATTAACAGAAGAATGTGGTCCATTGCCTTCTGCCAGTTTTAATGACGATCCTTGACCTGTAGCAAAACTAATAAAACTCTCGGACAAATTGTGTAAGCATATTCCCGAGAACAAAACAGTAAAACATTGCTAGAGACACATTATTGTATGTTATAAAATACTGAGAAAGCATTTACTAACCTACTGCAGCTCATCATAATCTTATCTGCTGAGAAAGACAGCTGGCATTGCTTTCCTTAAGCAACAGCAACAAGAAGCAGTTAGGAGTGTAGAGATAAATTCTTTACTGGCTGATCTGCTTTATAAATCTACACTAAAGTCAGTGTTTTGAAACCTGGATATCTGAAGTTAAGGGTCCACATCAATACGTAAGCCTAAAAAGAAGTGTCCTGTTTTTTAATTGAAGCCGAGCACCCTTCCATTGGTGTCTATCAGCAGAAGTTTTGCACTTATCTCTGATTTCAGTGCAAGTCATTAATGTTCAGCATATGTGAAAATCAGACCACTTCTAAGTATACTTAGAAGTACAGACTGCTGCCCTGAGATAACAAAGCCATCATTCACAGCCATATATAGTAGCACTCTATTTTTTTCACATTTCTAATAGTCTGCAGAGCGTGAATTGTAATGTTATGAGCCCACTGCTATGGAGGAATTCACCATACTTTCTTCCTATTAACTTGGAGAATAACAATTTTTCAAAGCTAGCCCCCTTTTTCTTCTTACTGTGTCTAATTCCAGACTATCTTATATGTGAAAGAGATAGCTACTGCATTGGGGAATCATTTTTTTTTAGCAAAATGGATATTAAATGTAACAACAAGCAAGATAAGATGTGAAAATGAATGCACAAATTGAAATATTTTGGAATAAATATAGGATGAGTCTTGTTTTAAGAAAAAAAAGTTCTTTTTTTTGCTAATTTATCTTAACTTATTACCACTGAAACGCTAAAGCTTTCTTTCTTACATTGCCACTTTTTATTCTCTGGCAAATTCCTTCTGGAGCTGACTCTGCATTTTCTGCACTAGATGCTAGCACTTCCCAGGTTCTTTTATTCCCGCAACTGGAAGGGTAGTTGTGTTACCTTGGCAATAGCACTTTCCCTGCCCTCAAGGAAAACAGAGGCAATGTCATTCTTTGTTGTGTTTAGTTTTCTCTACTTCCTCCTACAACAGTGGCCCTTAGCAAGGTTACAAGATATAACCTAAAGGTAGAGAAAACATTTTCTTCTTAGGAGGTGCCTGCACACTCTTTTTCAAATTTCACATTTTCTTTCTTCAGAAGATGACTGTGACACATTTTTGTCAAAGCCTTTTTCTGTTCTCATTTTCTGAACTATACTTTTTTATATATATATGACTTCTACAGGGCTAGTTGTCTCTGTCTCAGAAAGCTTTCAAGGTGTCAGTGCTGAGGTTTTTATCTTTCTGCCCATGAGCCTTAGAATTTGTGATCCTAATAAATCATCCTGAATTGTGTTACAGTACTCTCACAATGCAATATGTAGGTCTTTTGGAACTTCCAGAACATTTTTAAAGTGAAGTTCATTGCACTCCATTCCCTAATAACCAGTATGGCTTTTCACACTGTACCCTTGAAATAAGGTGCCTAAATGATTTATGAAAATAATATCTCAAATGAGTTACTTAGCTATTGCAAATCCACCAAAGATTTTCTACCAAGCATAGTGCAACATACCATGCGCAAATATATTTTGTTCAATGCATTGGAAGACATCTAATTCTATAAGACATTGCAAAAAATCCTTCTTGGCTCATTCAGAAAGATCTGCACTGGACTTACTTACAATAAGACCACCCAGACCGGAGGTTTATATGTAATAATTGCATTTTCTGTTAATTTATTTACTATGAAGTTAGTATCTGGATGTTTCAGTTTGGTTAACTCATTTATGCCTGAATAAATACACTTTGTCCATTTCTTAAGGTTTTTAATATTCAGATAAAATAAGGAGGTATGCTTAGATTTTCTGACCAGCTACTTAAAGTTTTCCACAGGATTCCCCAGTCCCATAATTTTACCGAGCTTTATATTTGTAAGACAGAGTCTGGTTCCTTCATCTAAGCATAGACCCAAGATTTTGTACCTAGTATGGACAGAGCTTAGGCACAATCCTGAGGGAGGTTTTGGGGAGGAAGCAGACCACCTGCTGACTGTCTTGAAGTAGCTAAATGCAGGATCTGTGACTCCTGGAGACTTTGTGCCATCCTGGATCCCATTCAGATGCACCAGATTCCTCCAGTCATTACTTATGTCAGACTTGTTCATTATCACGTTACTCAGCAGCCTGTGAAAGGAGAGACAATAAAACTCCAGTGTGATTTAACATAAATATATATATATATTTACACGTACATCTCCAATTTATAGTGTAATGAACAGATGACACCTGAGCCAGTCTGTAACCTGCTGTTGCAAAGGAACTTGTTGGGCACGTCTGAGCAAATCTCCAAATTGTGCATAGACATCAGATTCATATTTCTGGATTCCTCTGTGGAAGCCAAACACTCTTTATGGTTCTTAATTGTCAAGAAAGTAGATTTTTTTTTCCCCCATGGTGCATTCACGCTATTACAAGCTGGTTTTGAAAGAAGCAAATAAATCAATCACTACACATTTCCACTTCATGCCACAATGACAGAACTGCATGTGTGGGAATTAGCACTGGTCTGGCCTCCTAATTATGAACATTTTAACTCATTTTTATTCCTAGTCTTGCATAAACTTTCCATGCTCTGTCAATACTATGTTTATTCTGGCATTCATCCACTTTTCTATTTTCTCACATGCCTCGAAATTTGCTTACATCAAATCAGGTGTAATCAGAAGATGTATGTATATGACTCAGTACAACCCGTTCACTTTCCCAGAAACATGCTCTTCCCCAAAACTGAATATGCAGGTCCTAGCTAAATAATAGAAACTTGTTTAAATAGTGCTTTTTAGTACTTAAAATAAAATTATAGTATTATCAAGTTAAAATTATTCAGTACTTTTTGTGAAAAGTTTATGCACTTTTAAAGAAGACATGAAATATAAAGGTATAAGAATGAAGTAGATATAAAGGTAGATATTAAGTAGATATAAGAGTAGATATAAAGAAGATATAAGTGTAATGACTAATTTTTAATGTATAATTTGTATACAGATTTATGTCTAAGAGGTAAAATTAGATAGCAGCATTAAAGTAGAGAAAACACACCAAATTTAATCTTGATCTCCTACCATTATGAAAGAGAAGCTATGTAGTTCAAATTCAAATGTTCAGCAACCACACCAGCGTATACCTCTTCCCCAGTGTAATCATAAGAACTCACTTCATCCCCCCAAAATATTCTATTCATTCTACAAATGGAACCTAGAATGCACTACACAGACGTTTGATGTAGTCATGTAGTTTTAGACAGAAACAGTGAAAGTGAATAGGTTTCACCTGTCCTTTTAAAACTTGTACAGGAATGCATGCAGCATTAGGTAGTAGAAAAACAGGCAGGGTAAAATCAGCTGCCTTCTGATTCTGGAAAATCATTGACAAAAAAAGAATAAAGTATGTGACCTTCTTACCATTACTTTTAGGCACTCGGCCTTTTCCAGTGGAATTTAGATCTCCTAGGCTCCCTATATGCACAATAGAGATACATAGGCTCCTTTGAGGATTCAGCACAACTCTACTGTCATGTTCAAACTCCCCCAGTTTCACCTCTGAGTCGCAGCCAAGCAGTAACACCTGTACTGCTGACTGCCGTGGGACTCTGCTTTTACAGATGCCTAATGGCTTCCTTGCTAAGGTAATAAGTCAGATTCCCACATGCCACCCCAGAGTTCTGAACGTTGCATTTCTGCTCTAAACTACCCTCTGAAGTAGCCCATCTCTCTAAAAAGAGTCTGTATGTAGACCAGGCATATAACAAAGAGGGAGACTACCTCCTAACTTAGATTGGGTACCTAAAGCTTTAGTACCTGAGTTGGAAAGTATGAACCTATCCCTGAGTTTCAAGAGAGAAGTTTTGACATTGCCCGCTTAAATATCCCTTGAAAATTATATAAAGAAAGTATTAAAATTATTTGGAAGCTTATTTCACACAATTATTTCTGTTTCCTCTCACGAAAGCGTTGGAAAATGGAAGAAATTTTGGAGTAAATTTCTGCTGTTCACTTTAAGGATATTCTGCCAAGCTAATCATTAAATGAGTTACAGCAATATCGCCTACACTGTACAATTCTGATTTCATCAACTGCTAACTCTATAAAATCAAAAAGGGATAAAGTTCAAGATAATAACCGATAAATGAGTATCTCATCATGAAATAAAATAGTCCCATAGCTACTGTTTATTGGAATTCAGAGGTCAGAACTGCTCAAGGTTTAAGCTTTTTCATGCATTACAGGCACTGCCTTTACATTCACAGCTGCGTATTCCTAAAAGACATAGGATAACCTCGGTTTAGCCTTACTTCACATCTGGTAGTTATGAATACTGTGCTCCAGCGCCCCAAGTTTAAAAAAGTGCTTTAAACTAGCTGCATAAAAACAACTGTCCCTACTTATTGTTAGTAGAGCATGGCTTTCGTTCCCATGAGATTTGGAACATGATGCATCAATCACTGGGATGAGCAGTGCTGCTTCATTTTATATATTTGTTATAGTCACCTGTTTCAGGTCAGAGCAGAGAAAGGCAGGATCAGAAAAGCTGAGTTTCATGGTAACCAGGGTGCAGCGTATTTATCTGTTTGCAGACACATATATATATATATCCTAAAAAGGATGCAGCAGTATTACAATATTGCCAAATCAGTAAAAAAAAAAAGTAGGCCAATGTTGTATAAGGATTAAATGAAATTGTTTGGAGTTGCTAGGGAATCACTCTCCTCCCTACTGATCATGGTCCAAAGCTTTTAGGTCCAGAAGAAAGCTTCAAAGCACCTTAAAAACTAAAACTCAAACTTTGGATTGGATTTGAATTTTATAGAGAGCAATACAAAATATCAAAGACAGGACTCAAAGTTTCAGTTTGGCTTGGGTTAATGAATAGCCTTAGCTGATTTCAGAAAAGCCTCTCTTCTTTTAGAGCCTCAACATGTGGGTTTAGGTTCTATAAGTTTCTTGACTTTTGCTTTGAACCCAGATGCTTATGGAGAAGTTGAGGTTAAAAGATTGAGCTATCTCACTATACTCCAGTCCTGACTCTTTTTCACCTTTACCTTCTTTTTATCATCACATTAAGGATGTCTAACTATAACTATGATGCCTGTGGACACTCCTTGGTAGCCGGTACAGCGATCTGTGACCCGTATAAATCATAAATGCATTAAATATGGTATAATTAATACTAAATTTCTTTCAACAAGAATGCAAGTATACTAAAACAGTTTAATTAATAACAGTATATAATAAGTATTTTGTAACATTGAAATGGCATAGCCAGACACAATGTATAAGCATTTTACATAAGTGTGCAAGCAATGTGATCACCAAAGGGAAAAGAAAGATGTGTGTAGGAAGATCCCACTAACAAAAAGGTGCCAGACAAAAGACAAGGTAAGCACCAAAAATTGAAAATAGGCAGGACAATCACTCAAATGCACAAGAAGGATTACTGGCAAAACCAAAAATAAAATAAATTGCATCAGGAGCAGAGGGGATCAAGAAGCATAAGCAAGGAAAAGAGGAAAAGAAAGAAGCCCACATTGCTTCTCATTTCTCTCATTGAAAATCTCTCAAGCTGATTACCTTGATCTCCATAAATGGCCACGAAGGACCTTAATGTTAATGTTAACTATGTGGCATCAGCTCTCCAGTATTGTATACTCACAGCTTTTCTAAGGTGTGTTAGACACTAATAGGTTTGTATGCAGAGCAGTGATGATTAATATTATGCAAGATTTCACAGAATCACAAAATGGTTGAGATTGGTAGGGGCATCCAGTACTACCCCCCCACTCAAGCAGGGTTGAAAAGAGCATTTTGTACAGGACTCTGTCCTGATGGATTCTGAATATCTCCAAGCATGGAGACACTGCAGCTTCTCCAGGCAACCTGTTCCAGTGCTCAGTCCCTCCCACAGTCAAGATTTTTGCAAGCAGACTGGTAACATGTCTCTCTTGCACTACGGAACCCAGCGCTGGACAGAGAAGTCCAGATGTAGCCTCAGCAGGACTGAGTAGGGGGAAGGATCACCTTTCTCAAACTGCTGGCAATGCACTTTCTAATGCACCTAAGGGTACTATTGTCCCTTTTTTTTCTGCAAGGTCACATTGCTGGCTCATGGCCAACTTGCTGCCCATCAGGACCTCCAGGTCCTTCTCCAGAAATAATAGAATCATGATGGTTAGAAAAGATCTTCAAGATCATCAAGTCAAACCGTTAACCCTTCAACACCATGCCTACTAGCCCATGTCCCAAAGTTCCTTTCCAGCAGGTCAATTCCCAATACTGGTGTGGGAGTTCCCTGTATTGTTGTGGGAGTCATTTCTCCCCAGGTTCAGGACTCTGAGCTTGCCTTTATTGAATTTTACAGTTGAAAACTCCTCTGATTTTTCGGTTTTCTAAACATTCCTATCACAATGATCTCTACTTCCCTAAGAATACATGTTCATTTATAACACTCTGTTTGCCTTTGGGCTTCTCCTATCCATGAACTGTTACCACTAAATTGAATGGATATCAGATCCAGATTCAGATGGAGATTGCTCTCTTCAATACTAAGAAATATTTTTTTTTCTCACTTTAGCCATCTTCTTTCTCTCTCCCTCATATTGATTCTTATGGGGTTTTTTTTCTCTTATTTTTAAAAAAAGGATCTGATTTTTTCTCTCACGCATCCAAAAATTCTCTGTTTCTTTTTTGTTATTTTTGTTAAATATTTATTCTTCATGAAAGGCTGCAGAGGTGCCACCTACACATATCAGTACACCGAAGTCTTTTACTTAACCACAGAACCTATAAGGAACAGATAAAATGAATGGCCCAAGATGTCTAAAATAGGTGAGATAAATCACCATGTGAAGGTGGTTATTTCTCTTCATTAACTGGAAAGAGAGTCTAGGCACTTAACTTTGAGATGATTCAGTTAGTGAAACAAGTGCTGCTCAGAGCAAAGAGCTGAGGAACATCGCTTCAAAACTCTGTCAGGAGTTCAAGGCCCTTGTTTAAAAATGGGACAATATAAGAACAGAAGTGACTCTTATACTCATGGTGGATCTCTTAATTTTCTCCCCAGTCTTCTTGCTTCCAAGAAATATTGGAGACTTGGGCTTTAAACTCCTCATTTAATTGGCACTGGCAAATATGATGGGAGGACTGATAAACTGGATGATAATAATAATGATAAACCACATGAATAAAATTTATTTCCTGCTGGTGAAACTGCAAAAATGACAACGTTACAAATTTTTGCTGAACAATATGATTTTTCTATCATTGCATCATTGCTACAACAATTCATCTGAACTGCTCTGAGATTATTCTGCTTTCATTAAATACATTTGACTATTATAATAAAAATGTATTTTTTTGTAGTAGGATTTAAATTTCCTAAGAGGGTATTGTATTGCTTCCTGTTACTGTATTTTTGCAGCTTGTTGCAAACTTACATTTCACCTGGCCTGAGAAATGAAGATGCTTCAGTAAGATTCAACACTTCTTTTCTTCTGAAGTTGTAGACATGCAGATCTGACTCAGAAATGCAATAAACAGGATGAAATTTGTGCATCTGATTAATAATATGTAGGTGAACTATTTTTTTCCTCCTTCAGCAGCATAAGGATATAGCAAAAATGGCATATGGTGTCCACTGGAACGCTAAACCATCTCATATTTTATGGCCCTCAACTCAGCATTCAAGTACATCCTTTCAAACAAGTTTTTGCTGATACATAAGTCAAAAAGGGTAAGGAAATGAAATTCTACGCTGTATGCTTTCTTCCTCCTTCAAGGAAAATGACAAATGTTAGTTACCTCTTTTAATACATTAAGGGACAACACAGGGATCATGCAATATTTGTTTAGCTAGAGTAGACTCAAACAGAATAGAAAACTTACACTTATGCTTACCTCAGCAGAAAAGAAGAGGCCATAAGCAAATAACTTTTGAGAATGATCAAAAGTGCCTGGAGCAATAAACATTGCTAAAATTGCATACTCTATAAAGCCAGTAGTCAGCTAATGGGGGATTCATCCGCACCTAGTTTTCAACAATTTACATCTGAGTTAGTCATGCCTAGTGTCTTGCTGGTGGATGCATTTTCAGGGCGTGATTTGTCTAACCTGTGTTTGACATCTAGATTAGAATGGGACAAATTGTGCCCTAGACATTCTTATTCCTCCCTGTCAGCTGGATAAGGAAGCTGACAGAAGAAATTCAGGCTTCAATGTCTCCACCGCACAGGTATAAATTCACTCATGATTTGAATTCATGTTAATCAGCACATTTTTATTTGTGCAGATTTCTTGCTTTTTTACGGAGAGTATTCCAGAAACTGCAAAGCATAGAGAGAATGGCAATCCAGGAAGACATTTCATCTTGGATCATTGGTGGCAATTTGCTAATGATACACTATGTCAGTGTGGAATGTTTTGCAGGATCACAGACCTAACCTTTTCATATGCTGCTCCCCAAGGACAGTGAAGGACCAGTGACACCTCAGTCAGTGACACCTACCATATGCTCACTGGATGTAAAGTTCAGAATAACCATAAAACTGTCCCACCCTTCTAGGTGTTACCACAGTGCTGAAATTACTACTGAGAACTAACTTCCAAAAAAACGTGCAAATATTTTTAGATGCACTTCATCAGCACTTTTATCCTACTGAAATATTCTCTCTAGGCTTTTAGATCAGTTTTAAAAAGTGTGTTACATTTCAAGGGCTGTCTCATATTAGAAGCATATTGCAAAACAACTGCCTGTGTTCCACTTCTGTCTCTGTTCCACAGGTACTAAGTAAGAATTATTTTATTAATAAACAATACAAGAATCTTAATTTATCTTTTAATTTGTTTTGTTCTTTAGCTGCTAGTACTCTAGAAGTTTCCACTAGCTGATACATTTTAGGCTCACAAACCAAAAACAAGAATGCATATGAATAAGAGACTTTCCAATTTCTAGATCCACTGCCAACACCTCAGAGCTTCCAAATCATAAGAGTTTGCCCAAAATATATGAGGTTATGAAATGAAAAAGATTTGAGGTTATGAAATTAAAAAACATTTGAGAGAGAGATCTTCCCTATGTCATTCAGGCATCATATTCATCATGATCCTTCAACATTTCCCACAGGAGAAAATGATTTCTTCAAGATGAAAAGGGAACAAAATATGATTGTGCCTAGATTACCTTACTGGTTTAATAAAGTCGTTTAGGGCCACTAAAAGTCAGGGACCATTTTTTTAGAGTGCATTTTCTCCATATTTTCTAGCTCTTCTAATAAACAGGGAAAATGAGAAACACACGTTTCAAATGTGTGGTGGTGTGTAGATCTGAAACTCTCATAATTTACCTAGTCCTAGTAGTCAAGAACTGCACAAAACCAGGAAGGGCAAAAATTGCAGTATGTTGAATTTGAGAGCTGAATGTTAAGTGCCATTTTGCAAGAGAAAGAAATCACTCTGAAGGGACTCTGGAAAGGGTCCGATTGTCATGTGATGTTGCTGTCATTTCTTGGAAGATCTGGTAAGGACTCATATGCCTGGCAGAGTAGGTAACAGTAGCACCAGAGCAGGCTTTCGGCATGCTTTACCAAAACTCATCAAGGCTGGATACGCATATTCTGGCTTCTCAAAAATGTCAAACCGCATCATATCCAGTATCTATCCAAGGCTGGCACAGCTGAGGTAAGGAAATAGTTCTAGAACATTTAAGGGGGCCTTAGGATGAGTCAAGTCTCACCTGAGCATTCACAATGTGCATCTAGCAGCCTGCCATCAGCAACCCCTCCATGCAGTTCCCAGAGCTCCCGGCACAGTTTGGAGTGTAACAAGTCCTTTATTAAATACAGCCTGTTAAGCCCCTCAAGAACATTGAGCATCTCTCTATGTCAGTATGAGACCCTTCCTTCACTACTTTAGTCACAGTTGCTAAGTCTAGAGAAGGGTAGGGGAGGAGGTAATGAAGAGCTGTTTGTGCTCATTTGATATTTTGGCTAGGAATGTTGTGGTGTTCTGCCTTTTTTTTTCTTTTTGGAAGGCACTCTTGCTGTTTATAGTATAGAGATTGTCTTTAGGGAGGTTGATCTTAAACAAAGCCCATGACAAGAAAGTATGGCTTTCTGGGATAATCCTGGAAATTTCAAACACAGAAGACAGAATGGAGACAGACAAAGAAAGCGCTCAGCAGCTATAGCACCTTCCATATTACATACTCAAGATGAACCTTTTTCTTTCCATTTGTTTCAAAATAGACTGTGCACAGAAGCCTCTCTCCGCATTTTGCGAAAACAACATTCCCAAGAGGTGGGAATGAAATGCCAAGAGCTTATTTATGGGCGTTCCTTGGCCCAAGGTTTATTCCTCTTTTCTATGCACTACACTGACCTTTCCGAGAAGAAGTTGGTCTAACTTGTGCCTGGCCTGCTGTCACAGGCTCCTTGATCTTCTATTTTTACATGATGCAATTGTATTTTTTACCCTTTTTATGGCTCCAGTTGCAGAATCACCATCTGCATTAAATTTACAGGCAGTATCTTAGCATTCAGAAGGGTGAAGCATGAACATCAGGTTGTCAAACAAAGTCAATAAATGCTTGCGGTTCAACAGCAAAGGACAGCTGTGTAGGCAGAACCTCAGACAGCCAATGTCTACCGTAACTCCTTTCATTTGGGGATCACATCAGCTGAGGGCAAGGATCTGCCCCCCAGAATATTGCAGTCATGAGGAGGCTGCATGCTGGAGTACAGGAAGGGGATTCTGTTCTCAGGAGACCACGGCACATGGTAAAAGGAGTTTTAGTTCACACATGCCTCAGTCCGATGTGGAATCAGGATATAAGCAGGGTGCAATTCCTCAAGTGAGGAATTAAGAGACATGGTTTTGCAGTCTACAGGTTGGCTAATAACACTGAAATAGATAATTGTTATTTAAGGACAAGAGCATGTTTAAACAAAAAGCTTTTTATAGCACAAGTCACAGGGAAACAGCTTCCAAGTGCAGCGCGTCCAGAGAGCTCCATAGAACTCTAGCTAAGAGGCAGCTTCAGGGCCTAAGTTACCAGTTTGGTGGGGAGCTTATCATTTCAGTGCTATATTATCCCAAAAAAAAACATAAAGGCAAGGGCATTAAAGTGTCAGAAATCACAGAACTAGAAGGGTGGTCTTAGACCCACAGAAAGGAAGTTCTATCCCCGTTTGCAAAGGAATTTTCCGGGAAAATGAAAGCTTCAACAGCTAAGAGCAAAGAGAAAAAGAGTTAAAATAGCTTCCTTGGAAAAAGAAAAGTATTTTGCAAAATGAGGACACTGTGTAGTAGGAATGCTTTCCTCTTCACACTCCATCCCCTCTTTCACACCAGCTTCTTACACATGCTTATCAATTTATGTCTAAAATTATATAGCAAGGATTGTGTAACACGATTTCTTTCCTTAGTGCCTGTCCCTCTTTTAGATATTGAATGCATCTTTTAATAGTTACAATTAAATATTATTTGTAAATTTTATCTAAGTAGAGACATTTAGAGATGTGAACATTCTTTATCTGTAACAACCATCAAATATCTCAACTTAGTTATCTCAACTTTCCAACAGACTGACTTTTAGTATCCTTAATTTTTGTACAAATATATGTATGTCTATTTTACATTGCAGATTATTTGTACACATTTATAATAAATCCATCATAAAACAACTCAAAAAATATAGCAATTTCACAAGCAATCATAAGGTGTTTCTGAAAGATAATATATCAACTCTATCAAAATAAATAGGAAATTATTAATATATGGCTATAAACAGATGTTTGCATCAAAGTTAGCAGCTGATAGACTAGAAATTATCAAGTATCTAAAATTAAAATGCCAAAGCTGGATCAGCTGAATAATGAGAAACTGATTGCTTCAATTACCTCAGAGGAAATGAGTTCAGCAGTACAGAATAAGCAACTGAGTTGTTGGGTATTGAATAGAATATTTTATAGATTTTGAGAGCAAGCAAGCAGCCTTTTAGATGAGGAGTGTATAACAGAGTAATTCATGGCCAATGAGAGGAACATCTACAGCTGTGATTCCTAAGATGAATAAGGTAGAACTTCATTCAGAGTGACAAGATTTGTCCCATTTAATTAATTAATTATACTTCAAAATCTATCAGGTTGCTTAAAAGAGGTCACAGATAAACTAATTCATAGAGATCAGGTTGATTTCCTCCATGGCCTATTTATGACTGATAATTTGTGTAAATTATCTAATTTAATACAGTAAGTAAATAAATTAAAATTCCCCTCTCCAATAATCCCTGTTGATACACAAAAAGCCTTTAAAAGGCAATTTACTCAAGCTCCCAAGTGAATTGAATTTCCAAGGTATCTTACTAATATTTTACACTGTATTTTAATGTCACACATCTGTATTATTTTTTTTACATTTGCCTACACACACTGAGAAGGTTGGGAGGGAGGATTTGGCCCTCCCTCCTTAGACATTCATCTTGCACCTAGATAGGATCAAGACTGAAATAAGCAGTCCTTCTCCCTTACAGTAGTTGCTTATATTCCCTATATAGTTAATGGAGATAATTAGGTGCTTCCTAAAGCCTCCACAGTCCTGACTGCTTCAGCTGAGACACCTCGCGTTACTTCTGCCTTTTGGGCATTTCTTACCCACCAGCCTGAAAGCTCTGCAATGACTGCTGCTCATTATTTCACACATAGCAATTTTCCTGGGGACGGAGCCATGCTATGCACCAATCCTTGTCAAAACAAACGAACAAAACAATACCCTTGAAAAATGTGCTGTCACACCGACATTTGATTTCCAGAGAAAAAGGAAAAAGGAAATGAAAACAAAAGGCTAGGCACGCAAGCCTATTCAAAGGAGATGGCATGTCTTCTGTCCAACAGCCCAAAGGACACAGCTCTCACAAATTGGATCTGCCTCGCTCCAGGAGAACCTCCTAAGGGCCCAGCTCTTGTGTAACGCCCCACTCACTGTTCCCGAGTGGGTTGTAATTCCTCCTACTGATGTCTTGCTGTTCTGTGCAATATTTTGAAATGCTCAGATCAGGAGAATGAGAGTGATGTATGACTTGAGGGAAACTCAAGCCCAAATCCCTTCTCTAAACTGTGTTATTCTTCGGCTTGAATGCGCAAATGTACCAGTGTCTGTGGAAGAGACTGAGGAAATCTTGTCAGAGAATCCCTGTGCCAGCCCATATCCCAGGGAAGGAGTGGAAGAGAATGGATCCTTGTCTCCTTCATCCTGAGTAAGGGAGATAAATGGACACAGCTCAGAGCGGCCAGCTCTGCCTCCAATGAACTTGCATCTGCTATAAGGCAGCAGGTGAATAAAAACAATTTTGTTTTATAAAATTAAATGCAAGGAAATGGTGGTAAGAAGCATGATGCACAGCAGCTTCAGCATAGCATCCAACTCACCATAACCAAGGACTAAAAGGACTAAAACACCTCTAATAAGGATTTGAAGGAGAAGAGAGAAGATAAGAATGAAACTTTGTGAATTATTATAGGAAAACAAGCTGCCTAAGTATGAAAAAAATAAAAAATTAAAAAAGAGGCAGCAGATTTCTTCTCTTTCTTTTATTTCTTCTCTTTCTTTTATTTCTTCTCACCCAATAGACAAATGTGGAAACAGTTGTTCTGAAAAACATCAAAATATACTTCTCTAACTTTTCCTTGTAGCTTTCTGACATTTCTGTGCAATTGGATCATTTGGCAAAACCGGTAAAAGCATCATGAATTAATTTCAGCCACCTCAAAACTGTAGGGCTTTTTTTTTTTTTTTTTTTTTTTNAATAGGGTATTCAGAGAAAAAACACTTTGCCTGGATGTAATCAGAAACTAATTAGAATCAGCATATGCTTTTTCGCGCAGTTACAGTGTCATCTGGAACAGCTAGATGTACAAATCCAGATTTAATCAAACTGAAATGCTTGAGTTAGGAACATTATCATCTGAAGTGGCTTCTACAGTCGATAGGAAAAGAAATAACAGCATGATGCATCTTATCTAGCATCTGAGCCATCCTCTAAGAAATGACTATTTCTCCCCACTGGTTATGGAGGGAATCTGAGAGAGTGATTTAGGTCCCTGAGCACAGGTAGCTAACACTATTTTGGGTGCTCCAGTTACAGAGATACCCACCTCCTTCCTCCACCTGCCACTTTAGAGGAGAACAGATCTCTCAAGTCCTGTGTCATACGTCCCAGGACCAGGGGCCTTCTAGGGTACCCTGGAGGATCCCAAATGGCACCAGGCACGAATGAATAACTAGGATTATTGCACCTTAATAACTAGGATCATTTGCTGCATGCTCCACATAGGCCTGCAGCCATAAAAGATGAGTCAGGCTTCTTGGGCACTGCAGTAGCCATGAGAACTGGCAAAAAAACAATGCCATTATTAAGCTGAAAAATAGCCAAAAAGTGAGGGAGCTGACACAAAGCAAGCGGTGAGTATGGACCTCAAGTTGGTCTTGAGTGAGGCACTATAGCATGGTGAGGCAATTGTTCAGACATTACAGTTATGAAGCTGAAGTGTCACGTGGTTTGCCTCACCCCTCCCACCCAACGTATACGAAGTCCTATAGCCATCATATACATATTTGCACCAAACCCACATTTATGCCACATTTTTATCTCAAATACATTAATGTTAATACATTTATACAAGTTATACTTAATGACGACATTACAGAGAGACAAGTAAACAAAATGAAAGCCAGAATCTGCCTAACCGTTATCTCTGATCAACATAAAATTCTTCTCTCTTAAATTTCCCTACTCAGTCAATGAACTCCCCACTTGTACTCACAGTGTTTTCTTTTGGGTAGAGTTAAATCTTTTCCACAACCAAAAAAAAAAAAAAAAAAAAAAAAATCTTCACTTTTATCATTAATCCTAGAAAAAAGACATTCATATGGAACAATTCATTTTATGGCAACACACTAGGCTTTTAAAAGGAGACATGCGAGATATCTCGTCTTATGAGAATCAATGCTATTGTACAAACAAAAGCAATTTCACTCTATGTTTCAAACCGTCTGAAGTCCAACGTGTCAAAGAAAAATCTTTTAGCAAGTATAGTTTCAATTCAAGTGGTAATTTATGATTCTACATGACTGCTGTTGTATTTGTAACACTGGCCAACAAAATTTATTAGGACTTGGCCAAATAAAATAAAACAGACTTCCACCCTAATTGAAGAGTTTATTTTAAAAAGATAAGCAAGATTGAACATATTATTTGTACGATTGAGAAGTGTGCATTTGATTTACATTCATTAGTTAGTGTTGTATAGCTAAACTTGTTTAACAACTATGTAACTTTAAAGTACGCAGTCAATTCGGTCCCCCTGCTCTTTAATACTATCTACTTTAAGAAATCTATTGTAGCTGCCCAAGCTGGAAATCTAGGCAGCCTGCATAGAGAAGCAGACTCTTAACTCTGACCTCTTTCCATAAATTGTGGATCCTACATGCTTTCCTAACTTAGGCACCTACCTTAGATTCCTGTAGTTAGATCCTGGGGGTAGGCGCTGCTGTGCGCAGCTCTGAGGCTGAATGAGAGCTGGATAGAAGTGTTAACACTGAAATACCTTTGGAAACGGCTTGAGGGCTGCAAACAAGAAAGAGTAACAATAATATAAAAAGTATATTGTAGGCGGGTTATGGATTATTTCGTAAGGTCGTAAAAGTAGCTAGACAGAATACCAGATATTAAAACCTAAAAATAAAGGAATCTGTGCTGATATTGTGCCCTTCAAATCTTCTTCAAGACAAAACAAGACTGACTAAGGACACAACCATCAAAGAAGACTTCCATTCATTTACTGTATGTGAAAATACAAATGTTTCATCTTCCATATTCATGAATACCAAACTATTACCCAGGTGCTATGTTTAAATCAAATGTTCCGGGGTGTTCTGCTTGCTAGGTCCACTATGCAATAAATAAGGGTGAATGAGTTTTGCTTACAGGGTGAGTAAAAGAGAGTTTGTGTGCTGTATTGAACAAGTGCAATCTATGGAATCAGCCAACAAACAATGGGCTTGTAAAGGTCTGGATGTTCCAACCTTCAGCAAATGATAAGAGAAACCACCTCAGCGCACAACTGATCTTAAAGAAAAGTGATGCTACTGATAGGACTAAGAGAGACTGACAGCCTTGATAAGGTTGAGAAGGAAAGACATTGTTAAGTCTTGGAAATAGTAACACCATTAGAGATCAGCAAAGTGGATATGATGCAAATCTTCCACTACAGCCTGTATAATCTGATGAAGGGTTGCGGTGGATATTCCATGTATGTACAGAGCAACCAAACATGGAGCAAAGTCCATCTCCACACCCTAGAGCCTTGGCTGGCCACCAAGCAAAGCTGTGGGCAACTAAAACTGGTTAACTGCAGAGAATAGCAGAAAGAGTGAGTGAAAGCATGTGTTCTGCTAACAAGTAGTTTTAGCTAAGAATACTTTCGCTCTTTCCTTTGCACCATCCACAAATAAGTCAAATAAATGTTAAATATTAGACTGCTGTTGTCAATTATCCTTAAAACATACCTGTGTAACATACCTTATACTCCAACAACTGTTGAGTATTTGTGTCTGTGACATACAAAAGCCTGAGTAGATATATCTTTGTCTTCCTGAATGCTTATAAAATTATAAGAAAACTGCCCTAAAAAAATAACAAAAACTTAGGGAGAGAAAGCAAGGTCAATCCAAAACTAACAAGAAAGAAAAAAAAAATCCTTTGATGAGGCTTCAAAGGAGAATGACATGTTAGAGCTGCTTACTAGTGAGATATGCAGTGCATGCACTTGATGGCAATAATAATGCTGCTATCAACATGGAAATGATGGATTTAAACTTAATCCTGTCCCTGATAAAACCTTCACCCGGCCCAAGGATTTATAGCCCAGATTTCTAAAAGGATTTCAGACTCAAACTCAGGACCAAACTCTGTTTCCACTTGTTCCCATTTATGTGGAGATTGGAAGATAGTGTATTTTAAACACAAATAGACCTGAAAGCAGCAGACTAGCAGAGCTGAAGGAGCTGAGGAGTCTCTAAGGAGCCACACTGTCTGCACATCCTTTCCGCATAAACCAAGTGCAGCCAGTTGTGCTTAAAATTGGCCTGGGGGGCTCAGCAGGACACTGTGAAGCTGAACAGTAACAGAGTGGTAGGTGAGGCAGCAAAAGTGGGGTTAGCAATATCTGTCTGGCTGCAGCTGATTAGGGAAAATAAAAGTAATAAATGGATACTCAACACTGTGTCTACAGACTTGCAAGGAAAATAAAAGCCTTGTGGTAAAAAATGCCCCAAATTATCCTTTTCTTTTCAGAAGTATGAGACTGGCTTCTTTGTTTTTCCCAAACCCCTAAGGTGCATATTCATTTTCACAATCATGGATAGTAAATCTTTTTATGCTTAAAAAGTTCACAGTTTTGGTATGTTGGATTAAATAATCTATAATCCTTGTAAGAGTTTATAGAAAAATAATTTTACTTTTGCTGAAACAGGACAAATTCAAAACAGCTGAAATAAAAATAATAGTTCTTGTACACAACACTTTCACAAGTTGGTCAGTTCAAAGGAGCTTTTCCTGCACTTACTGAGCTCGTTTTACCAAAGTGAGCTAACGAGAGCTACTCTGGGAGAAATGAATGGACATAAGCAATTCTGCTTTCCATAGAGAGAATCAATCATCAAGGGACCAGTCAACCTCATGAAATGGTCATTAATGCCTCAAAATACACATTACATAGATAGAAGTAAATAGATACTTAAAGATTTTCCTGACGCTCAGTAAGACAAATAGCAGTGCCTTTCTTGTCTCTTACGTTGGACTAGCATGTGATGGGGGAAAATTAGCATGTCACATTTAAAGAGCAAAATTCATTTTCTGATTGTGAGAGCACTATGTACAAACCGGGTTTTTGTTATTGATAGGCCAGTAGTAATACTTAGGTTGCAACATACAGCTTTACAATACAATAAACTTTGTTTGGTACAATATATTTTATTTAAAACTGCCTCCCACGATGCTTTGCCAAAAATAAGGGCTAGTCTCAATTAAAAAATAAATACAGAAGCAGGAGAGGAGAACAGTTAAGAGCTCTAGGCAAGGGGAAAAAAAATTTTTTCAGTGAGATTTGGACACTGGGGATGTCTTTCATCTTTTCAAAGTTATAAGTGGGTCTCCTTTTAGTACATTTGTGCCCACTGGCAAGCAATTAGAATGTGTTCATTGAAATAAAGAGAGTTTTCCAAGGAGAATTTTGCTCCCTTTGACATTTAATTTGTTTTTCTTCAAAACAGAAATCGTCACGCGTCACTTTCCATGTAAATTTGCATAGGACAGTCCTAGGTGGCTGAACTGGAGTTATACCCCGAATCTGGGGACCACAAGTGTTAGACTTTGCATGTAAACTTCTGAGAGCCCAGAGGTCACAGCAGGAGGGGAATGGGTCATTTTATACCAACATTTGGCAGTCAGAGCCCTTCCCCAAAAGGTGGGAATATTTTGACTGTAGAGCCCTTGACTGTAAAGGGTTCAGGTTCATATATTTCCTGTTCTTCTGATGAGATGTGGCAAAGCCAACAATGTATTCCTCTGAAGCTTTTTTTCCATAAGCATAATTTCATGGAGTTGAAGGCCAGAATGATATCACATCTCTTAAAAAGGCACCCAAAATATACAGAGCATACAAATATAAATAATATAAAAAACTCATGGAGCAATTATGGATAGGTCAATTGATGTAACCAATCTCCCATCAAAACAAAAGACGCTTTCACTGTTAGCCTCAGAGTTGTCATATACAGTAGCTACTAATATACACATAACATTTTCAATATACCTTTTCAAATTAAGATGCAAGGAGCACCTTAGGGGTCACCAAGAAGAACAAAAGAAAGAGGTCCCATTTTGACAAATGCATGCTCTAACCAGAGCCAGAGAGAGAAAGAATTTTTTCTCCAAAACATCGTCCTTTCCCAGCACCTCCCCCATCTCAAGGATTTCTCATTCAATTTTCCCTTAAAGGAATACAGAGCATAGCAGCAGATTAAAAACAAACTAGGTAAACACTACATGTGATCAACAGAGTGCTGTTTCTACATTATAAAACATTGTGGAATTCTTTATGACAGGTTCAACATATGGAACGGTTAATAAGGGTACCTTGTTTCTCTCTTTTTATTAAAAAGTATATGTTAATGCAAACACTGTGGCTGCTTAGGTGCATAGAATGAAGAATTTGCACAAACAGTCAAAGAGTCAAGGTTTCAGACTGTAAAATCCTTGGATACATGCTGAGCTCTGAAAAGTCAAAAATCAGTGACTATCAAGGGGCTCATGATGCTCTTACTAACACTAGCTGGCATTTTCTGATGCCAACCACAACAAAATGACTAAGAAGCTATAGTAGGAATAAATGGCTAACTCTGTAGGATGGATTAATAACTTGGTGGCACTTTGAAGTCTAGACCCAGGAGTGAAAATGAAGTGCAGTTAAACTCTGAGTATCATGGAAGTCACCAAACATAATTCCTTCCCAATTCTCTTCAAAGGTGAGTTTAAAAGTTGAAGTGGGGAATTAACTTCAGACTGAAAGTCTGTATTTAGACCTAGCAAGAAATAATTGAAAAGAAAGAATGGCAACCCTGAGACACAAGTGAAATGAACTGCCAAGCAGATTTTTCACAGTCATGATAATTATTTTCGAAATCTCACAGCTTGCGTTTCTTCAAGTATAAAGCAATTCTCCTCACTATTCTCTTTCATGACAACTTGGGCATTAGCTGTCTCAAAACTGTTTTTCACTTGCAGTGGTATAGTTAATTATTATAATGAGATGCTTAAGAATCTAAGGCTTTTAAAAAAATAATAATAAAAAGAGAGATATGGTGCCTTATTTTCTATTTAATTAGGGCACAGTAAAGAGCAGAATTTACCCTTTTCAATGCTTTCCAGGCAATTTTCACACATGTAGTAAGTCTGTTAGAAATTTCATGCATAGTTAGGTTTAAAGCCTCCCTGATGTTTGTCAGATACAACTGAAGCAGCGATTTTGTGTTGTAGATATAATTAGATGGCATAATGCCATGAATTTCCTTTTTTTCTCCCTCTTATTTTTGCAACTCAGTTGTCAAAGCAACTTATTGATCAGCTGTAAGGTGTGAAGGGACCATATTTTAGGTAAAAAAAAATGTTAAATTTTCAACAGATTTCCACTGTAAATTGAGAGTTTCTAAAGTATAAAGCATATTGTTATCTAGCTGGATTGTGTCCCCCCCGACACCCCCCACTCTTCTGCTGTTACTCTCTTATTTTCAAGCAACTTGACATTGAAATGTTCTCTCCTGGGAAATAAATATCTGTTTCAGTCAGGTTCTTGGTGGCTATGTGTTCTCATCACAAGAACTACCACTGTAGTTGGTCTTTTTGATTCTTTTGACACCAGAAAGTCCACAAACTGACAGAACAAGAAAGACGTCTGTACATCTTCTACAGCTGTCGCACAACCATGCTAACCCAAGACTCAAAGCCAGAAAACCTGTAAGTGTTGACCCAATAGAAGTGTAGGGCACCTTCATAAGAAGAGCAGGCCTATATGCTCAAGCACAGTATGGGATTAGTATATGAGATGAGACCACAGCAATGAAGTGCATGTCTGCAGCTCACTGCAGGCTACATGTCAGAAAGTCAAGTGGGTATGTTTTTGGAGCAAGCCAAGATGTACCTTGTACTAGCAGGGGCTTTCACAGACGCTCATCAAAGATTGTGTAGACCTAGGTATAGAGGTTACATCTCTCTTTCATCTGTCTGTATAGACTTTCTAAATTGAGGGCAGGAGAAAATGGTAGGGGAATGGGAAAATGATCCTTTATAATTTTCAAATGGTGACTGCTATACACAGACTCAGAAAACAAGAGGAGTGGGTTCATTTGAATGTGTGTCAATTCGCTTTTTGTTCAGTGTTAAAAAAACAGACCCCTCTGCAATGGGATTCATCCCATTCTTAAGTAAACATCTATGGCTGGCCATGTGAATCACATTTTCACATCTATTTTAAGGAGCTCAGGAAATCTGCTATCTATATGAAAAGTAGAAAATGACAACATAGGTATCTATAAGCAAGATGAATCCCAGACCAAGGTCCAGAGATAATGATCTAAGCTTTTTCCTGGATAGGCTATAAAAGTGAAAAATAAATACATTCATCAGTACATTCCATTATGACAGATAAAAAACAAAATGAAAATGAAGCCTCATTTGCTTTCATTTTAAACCCCTTTCTTATGCTTTTTTAAAACTTAAGTTATTTTGTACAGAAGCTGAAGTTCCCTCATATAACTGGCATAATTCTTTAAGCTTCTTGATCTTCATTAGAATTCTGCATGTCTTTTTTTTTCTTCTGTCTCATCTGTTTAAGCCTCTTAATATCTAAATAATGCTTGATATAATTACTCATATATTAAGAGAATGATATATATAATCTTATGTAATAACTGTTCCCTTAACGATAATATATACATCTCACTCCCAACACAGAGGATGAATTCTTAATTCTGATGGTATCTAAGTTTTCTGAACAGTTACTGTGTTGATAACTTGAAGATTTCAGCAATGATAAATGAAGCTCATAGAATGCTGAAATGTGTCTGAAAAGCTAGAATGATAGCTCTTCTCGTTTGTTTTCTGCTTTTGAGTATATTTACTTGCACTTGAATTGATTCAACTTATACTGGGCTGAACTAAGACCCACCTGCCTCTCTCCTGGAGGGGAACAACTGTATCTCATGCCCCTGCAGTGTCCATCCTTCTGGCGCAATTGCACTAACCAAAGGTCATCCTCATTTTGCAAAGTGAAGGACAGTGATATATAAATCCTAAAGGAAACATCTAAACACAAAGTTATATGGTATTTAAACAATTGGAGAACCACAACAGTACCTCACTGAGCTGCAGCCATGATTTCCTACTCTGAACGTGAACTGAGTAATGATTTTTCTCCTTACCTATTTCTTCATATATCTGCAGCTTGCCAATGACTCGTGTAGCACTGCTAACATTAAAGCCTTCTTGCTTCCAGTTCCCTGTCAAACAGCATGTCAGTAGGTGGCAGCCCATGGCTCATTAAGGTGGCTCTATGGTGCCAAACATATAGCAGAGTCTGGATTTACAGCTTTTTCAGCGGACAATTTATTATTTTAATGCCTTTTTCCACTGTCTGTTATACTAAGAGCAATGGAGACTAGCAATAACGTGTCTAAAACCACATTTTACTGCAAATTGCCCAACTTTATGTTCTCTAAACTGTGGCCCAGAGTCAGACATTATTATTCACCATGTATAATGTATAATGAAAGATGAGCTGGGTATGTATGGTCAAACGTGTAATTGCAGTATCTTCTGGTGAGGGTACCACAGGCAAGATAGGATAGCAGTCCAGGATACTGACCTCAGCAAATAAAAGAAAATATATTTTAAAGGATAAAAATATTTCTTTTGCTTGTTTTGCTTTTGAGAAAACTAAAAATAGAAGATGAAATTCTCTTGAATTCCCTTGTAATTTTTTTAGACCAAGAGATGATGTTTCAGAAGCACATAAATATTACGCATGTTGTAACTAAAGTCCCAACAGCTAGTAACAATCCCTGCTAATCACCCACCTCCTGTGACTTGAGAATATACAACATCACAAGCAGTCACAGAAAATGTCTTCATTGCCAACATAAGATGCAGAAACTAGGCAAATGAGCTTACACTAAAACAATGAGCTATACGTAACACATGCACACATTCACTGCCACATGGGCCAAGTCCTGTGAAGCTGAGGGGTTGGGAATTGTATGTCTTAACTGGTGGCTAGCTAGTAATAAGCCTAATAAGCTTTTTGTTCATTTTTGTTTGTTTTTGTAGTCTTAAACATAAGAATGTGCAAGCTGCTGCAGAAGAATGCCGTATCTCCAAGCTCCTAGATAATTCCAAGCCACCTAGTGCACACTCCCTTGAAAAGATGACTTCCAATAGAGCAAGAACCAAATGCATCAAGAGCTCCTGGCTGATAAAAAGCCAAGAGACTCAGGACAGCCCAAACAGGCTGTGAAACAGCCCTGGCAGTCCTGGCAAGGCCTGGCAAAAAGAGACAGCAGGGAGCTCATCCTGGCCTGTCCTGCAAAAGGGAGACAGGATGGGAGAGGCACTTTCCTCTTCCACTCCTTGTTTTCCAAACTAGGGCAGTTTTGAGGCATGGTTTTCGAAACATGAAAGTTAGGGCAGTCTTTCCACTTCTGGATTAGGATGAAGCACAGAAATTAGTTCACTCTTACCATGGAAATACCATGGCAAAGAGCATTATAATATTCCTATATTCACTGGCAATTCTTCAGTTGCCTGGGGAGGCCAACAGATAGGGCTCACTTGTTTTAATACAGAAGGCTTCCTAAAACCTGTGTGTCTGATGTGCATTTTTGAGCTGTGCAGGAGCTGGGTTTTGATGATGGATTCTCCTGGAGAAGCAGGAAACCCCCATAACCTGTCTGTGCTCCAGAATCACCCTAGTAAAGATGACATACTTGCAGAAAGTTCATCAGAATAAAAGGAAACAACAAATTAAATTACTAAAGACCAAGTCTACTAAAGGGGAAGAGAGAGACTGAATTGTTCCTCTGAAGGTAATTTGCTATGAAGAAACTCAGAAAGGACATAGTGAAAACAGTAGGCATGAATTGACACATCCAGTTATTGCTACCACCCCTTCTCTTATGCACAGGCTTTTCCCAGAACTAGATGGATGCATTAGTGTATGCAAAAATGACTTGTTTTAATCTGCTTCCATCAACTAAAGACTGGGTAGAAGTTATGTGTACCATTTCATAAGAATTGATGCTGATAGAAACTACAGGGAGAATGTGAGCAGTTTGAAGCCACAGACCCTGCAGGTTTTGGTTATTGCTCTGAAAAGTGCTCCTGTGGTGGACACAGCTGAAACAGAAGGTGTCACATAACCTTTCAGGAAGTGAGATGAATTATGAGTGTCTTAGAAAGATATAGGAGAGGAAGGTAATTCATCTGGCAGCTGTCTGGCATCCCAATAAAATGCATATTAACAGACCAAGCCCAGGGAAAACAGAGAGATGAACTGGTAAGCAGACTGGAAATACTGGAACATCTGAAAGAAGGCAGACATCACAGTGCTCCGCAGGAAACCAGTATTTGATGGATGGAAAACTGAGGCAGGAATGCAGCAGCTTGCCCAAAATCACTCAGTCAGTTAAAAATAATTAACGCTGTTGAGCTCCAAGTACGTCACTTTGCATTTGGTCCTGTTTCTCCAAGAGATGCTGATCTGGTGTTAAAGATGGGCTGATGTCTTTCAGATGTCAGGTCTCCTACTTAAAGCTAGGCAAGTTTTATAGAACTGTCAGCCACACATTCTACTCAGCAACCAGAGACCTGATTTTCCAAATTATACTGAAGGTCAGAATGAAACGTTAACTATTCTAAAAAAAAAAATCCCTCTAAGAAGTTGTCCGATGGTGAATCCTTTGCTGTGAATCCTCAGGAAATTACATTCTGTGCCTCTGAAATCCTTTCCTCTTTCTGACATTCAAATTGATTGGTAGAAAAAAAAAAGATGTAAACACAAAGCATTTGAAAACAACTGAGCTAACTGGTGAGTTGTTAAGAGCATGATTTCAATTTCCTCTCTGACGAGGAATGAAGGAGGTTTTTAAATAAAGAGCAGGAGCCCTGGCACATGTCCTCTCTCAGGACTCTCCCAAGCACCTGCTGCTGCTGCTGCTCTGTCACCATGTCACTGACAGGTGCCATACAGACAAGCTTGGGACCCTGGATGGTGAAGAGGGATTTTCTCTGGGACGCTCCCCAAGAGTTAACATACCCTGGGTGCACCACAGCCAGAGTCACCACACTGTGGGGTGCTGAAGCCTGGAGGCACATTTTGTATAGACCCAATGACTGACAAGAGGAGTGACACTGCAGACCCACACCGTAGATATCTTAATGACATTGTAAGGCCGTTTCCCTCGGAATGACCTTCTGATGGGTACGTTGTTACCCATGGAGCAGCGCCGTGGGCTGAGCATGAGGTGCCCTACTAATATGCACCCCAGGCTGGAGTTATGTGACCTTCCATGGCTGGGGCCTGGTATAGAGTAAGCCACATAACTTGGTGGCGACTTGGATCCACGGTCAACTGGTCTGTGGACCTGAAGACCCATCTGCCACTGGGGACAGCCCAGATATAAAGAGCACGATGAGGAGCAACTGGGAAAAACAAGACCAGAGGGCTGCCCCATAAGACACAGGGGTGAGCACCATGTATGCTTTGTAAGAGAATCAGGGAAAGCTGTACCAGAGGGGTAGTCTGTAACATGCAAGAGTAATCATTGCACTATGCACTCATAATTTAACTGTAGAGTTCTGATAGGTATTTTCAGTTCTGTTATATTTTTAGCTTTACTATGCTTTTAGCATTGTTCGATCCTCTTATTTTAAATAAATTCTAATACTTGACTAAGCCAAAAATCTGAAAGAATCCTGGATGCCCCTCTAGTGGCACATAACAGTCAACCAAACCCATGCATGTACAGACATGCCCCCCTCTGAGAATCACAGATGAAGCTGAGATCGTCTTTGTCCCTTTTAATTCGAGTCTGTCCCGGAAGCCCAGGCACAAGTTCCAGGCTCAGCTCTGCCTCTGCATCAAAACCAGACTCCTTTTCCTGGCATCCTTCGCAAGGACTCTCCTGGCTCACCTGGTCCCACTGCCCTCTGCATGTCTCTGATGTGAGCCAAGTGTAAGTTCCTTCAGTAGAAGGAAAACTGAGGGCCCAAATAAGGTCTCTTCCCACCCTTGACTTTCAAAGAAACCCACTCAAAAGGCGAGTAAATAAGATCAAACTTCAAAGTTAGCATTTAAACCTCTCCAGTTTCTGCCAGCTGGAAATAGCATAGCACATACCTTGACCCTCACATGGTGTCCTTTGTACCAGCCTCTCCCTTCTCTCTATAATCCTGTCGAAAGGAGCCTTGCAACAGGCAGGAATTCAAGAACCCCTTTGTGCCAGGGCGTCTGTACAGGCCGTGGTTCCCCTTGTGCTCTGCCCGGCTATAACACCAGCCGTGAATCTTTCTCTTATTTTCCCACTTTCCTCTGATGTCTTCATATATGTTTTTACTGTATCATTTACACATGGGAACATGCAGCGAAGCAACCTGGAATGACATTTTTGATGGATGCATCAAAATCTCCAGCTTCCTCCAAATGCATTGCCTTTTTATTGAGCTATGCTGTGATGCAAACACACAACCTGCAGCTGTGGTACAGTAACTGACACATTACATACTGCCCCCAAATACGCTGCAGGACTGTTGATCTCTGTGTGAGTTCATTACAGGAGTGATTCACACTGACTGTATGCAGGCTAAGTATATAAGTATACACTTATATCTATAGACTTCCACTTTATACCTTGTTAGTGTTTTATCTTTTCACACAACGTGGTTGTCTTTCAAGCATATATCCACACTTTGTGTTATCAGTGTCAGACATTTGCATGAGGGATATATGTACAAACTAACAGCCATATGTCCATAAATATAGTAAATAATCAACCTTTAAGCATGCATGACTTTCCATAGAACAGGCTCGTTATGATTGCCTTCAGAAAAAGATACGTGATGGAACATGGCTTATGTCTGAAATGGCCCAGATTTGTGACCTTTTTTGCCATTTGGTTTGCCAGCCTGCATAACTTACAATGAGCCTGTTCTGGGTGTAACAGGCAGATAGCTCCAAACTAAATCTCTTGGCAGTGACTCATGCTGACTTCTCACTTTGAAGGGCTGATGGAGCACGAGGGAATTCCCTTGGAGCTAAATTATAAAAGGAAACCAAGGCCCCTGGCTTCTAATTTAGCCCGATGTAGATCTCAGAGCTTTTAGGAGATGTAGATCTACTAGACTTGAATCTCTGTTCCTTTGTATTTTCATCCTCACTTATACTTTCCATATGCTGTTTGTTTTTAGCTGAAGGACTTTTTAGGCAAGATCTGTGTTTTTCTGTGAGAGAGCTCCATGGAGCAGCTTTTTAAAGTGCAGGAGACAGGTGCATAAGCACCCTAGTTGAAAAATTTAACCGATTCTGCATCTTTTCAACAGCTTCTACATTCTCCAGTCCAATTCCAATTCAACATTTGAAGCTGGAGACATAGCTATGCCTGAGCATGTGCTAAAGCACTTTGCTGCGGGAAAGCCCTTGGAGAATGTCTGCATTCCTACCAAAATTTTTGCATTCCTGAGCTGGCTTTAAACTGGCTGGCTCAACTACTGAAGTCAGGACTGCTGTGGTACCAAGGAGCTCAGGGAAGGATAAAGGCCAGAAAATCTCCTCACCTTATCAGCTAGGTCTTGCAGCCTTCCCTGCTGCTACTGCTATAAATTCAGTGGGCAACGAGTTTAAAAGAAGGCTTTGCAGTGGCAGAATAGCTATAAGTAGTTGCCACACTTGCTTATGCATTAGTGATCAAGAGCAACAAAAGCTACTTTTCAATCCTGCCCCAAGAACAGGAGCGTGGTGGGGCTTGCTGTGAGCAGAGCACAGCATGTGCTGGCTGGAGGGCAGCTGTTCAACTTTACCATCCAGAGATGACAGTAAAAGATAAACCTAAACTTTCAGGAAATCTCTTCCTCAAAAGAAAAATGTTTCCTATATCCTCATGGTTTGAGTTTTCCAAATACATAAGGCAACTAAGGGAAGAAGAAAGAATTGATAGGGGGAAATTAAAGATAGCAGTTGCCTGAGACAGGAAAGCACTTTTGATAGGAAAAGACCTTTGCTATCTAAAGAAGAGAAAAGGGGCACTAGCCTGGTTCTTCCTCTTTCATACCAAGCACTGTAAATTTTCACAGCGAGTATAGAAGGGGCATGCAGGAAATTGACTCCTACACTATTTTCTCAAAAGAGTTCCTGGATATGCAGAATTTGCAAAAGCATGTGTTTAAATATGTCACATTTTGCAATCAGATTTTATTGTTTTTTATCCCACAGTTTTCACACTGCTGACATACGAAGCATAGAGCAGCTCAAGCTTTAACGTTTTTTCTGAACAGTTACTTACGAAGAAATAGTTCTCCCCTTTTGTAGAGCTATAGTGACCTCCAGTGGCCAGCATTAGCTCTTAGGATCCTAACCGTATCTTGTGTATGAAAGGTAAAGGTATCTCTGATCGTTATCTGAGCGCAACAGGCAAGTCTGGAATTGGAGACCGAAATTGAATCCATGCGCTTCTGGTTGAAAGCTGAAAACTGACCAACTAACTATGTTATCTCAAAGTGAATAGTAAGAGAGAAGTCTAAAGAATTTGTTATCTCCCTATTTCTGCAGCAGGAATGCCTTTAATTAAATAAGCTTCATGTATCTATCTATCTATAAATCATTCTAGTAGAGTCTTCATTTAGTGTTAACAACTTGCTTGGTCTCTTATCAAAAATAAAAAGCATCACAAATTTAAAAAGTCATCAACTGTTATAAAATGTGAAAAAAGATAAATTCAAATTAGAAAAATAGATGACAGTGGAAGAATGAAGAGATACATAAGCTAAACATCTACATACTTTGTCAAGCTAGAACTTCAGCCCTAGCATTTTGGCCATTTTGCATTTCAGTCTCTGAGGAGTGCAACAGTTTTGTTTCAGGCGATAAACCTTTCCTGTACAAGAAGATACTGAATTTTTATGGGAGAGGGAATAAAACTGAAACAGGCAGTGTTAGCACGGAATTGTTTCTCTTTTGCATTTTCTATAGAGCACAAGCTCTCACTCCCCTCCAAAAAAGTACACGCAGCCATAGAAGAGCTGCTTCATGTCTGCCCTTCTGTATCAGCCAAAGATTTCTAGGAGATCCTTCTAGGACTAAGTAGAAGAGATACAACAATTTTCAAAGTGTCTGCAGATGACACAAATTTAAAAGGAGTAAATAATATTTCTGTCTCCTTCAAGAGCTTGGCTACAGACACCTTCATTTTTGAGGATGACTCGTGCACACCTGAGAGATGAAGGGGTGCTCGGCTGAATAAAGACTGCAGGACAAACATAAGAAAGACAACATTGCGCTGAAAATCACAGAATCTCAGAATGGTTGAGATTGGAAGGCACCTCTAGAGATCCCCTGGTCCAGCCCCCCTGCTCCAGCAGGGACACCCAGAGCACGGGGCACAGGGCGGCAGCCAGGCGGGTTGGGAAGGTCTCCAGAGAAGGAGCCTGCACAGCCTCTCTGGGCAGCCTGTGCCAGGGCTCTGCCACCCTCACAGGAGAGAAGTTCTGCCTCACATGGAGATGGAACTGCCTGTGCTTCAACTTGTGCCCATGGCCCCTTGTCCTGTTGCTGGGCACCAGTGAGGAGAGTTTGGCCCCATATTCTTTACATTCTCCCCTCAGGTATTTGTATATATTGATTGGATCCCCTCTCGATCTTCTCTTCTCCAGGCTAAACAGGCCCAGCTCACTTAGGCTTTTCTCATATGACAGATGCTCCAGTCTCTTAACCATCTTCCTTGCTCTACACTGGTCCCTCTCTAGAAGCACCATGTCCCTCTTAAACTGAAAAATGTACAGAGAAATTGTACTGAGAATTTCTGGTATTATCACAAAGCTCCAAGTAGTAACTTGTGAACTCCAAGAACAGAGATAATGAAGTTGCCTTACATCTGACAGAATCAACTCTCCATTCTCATGGGTGGTTCTCTTTGGTTTTTTCCACATATCTTTTACCACCCTTACTTCAAAATGGCTAATCCTCTAGATCTTTCTTCCGTAGACAGGCACAATCAAGGTCTTTGTGAATAGTCTGAAGAAATTCATCCCAGTAACATTCCAAAGCTGTGCTTACAGCTTTGGAAAAAAAGATATTGCAGAAAATGGATGTGCCCGTTACTGAATGGACTGGTTGTGATGGCCTCTGGAGAGGAAGGCAGACTCACAACACAGGGGTGCTGTGCATCTCTGTTGACACAAGGTGGCCCTGAACACACAGGAAGATGCCCTAATACCCATTTCTCACTCCCAGGAGCTTCAGTATGTTTCTGTGCAGATACGTTTCACAGGAGAGCATAAGCCCATGGCTAGCTGGAAGAAACTTTCTGGCTGAAGAAAAGCGCACATTGTCAACCTGTATAGCAAGGAATAGCAAAAAGTGACGTGATCCTAAGATAGGACAATAAGATCAAGTTAGATGCTGCATGACAAGGGAAGAATTACTCTCCTACTATAGTGAGTGTTCAAAAGAAGAATCCTTGCAAAAAAAAAAGAAAAAGAGAGAGAGAATGGAGAAAGATGGGCTTCCACAGAAACAGAAATGACATTGCGAAAACTTGAGGTAAAAAAATAGGTGTCCTCTCTGAGGTTTTGTCTATGACAATTAGCTCTCAGGCATAAAAGAACCTAGACATGTGCCCCCTGAAAAGTTTTACCACAGAAGATTATTTTGTGAGAAAGCAGGAGAGAAAATAAAGTTCATAGCTCTTTATGATATACTATCATGTTTGCTTTGATGCCAATTTCCTGGTGCCCAGGACCTGACAAGAACCAATTTGAGTTTTTTGTGGGAACTTTATGGTTTCAGAAAGACCAAAGATAAGGAAAAGTAGAAGACTTGGGTTATTCTGGAGAATAGATCAGTAGGAGTGAAAGAAGGATGTCCAGAGATATGAATGGCAAGTGGAAGTCTTCTGTGGAAGACAGGTCTCCTTCATGTGAAAATTAAATGGATCTCTTCTGAAAAAAAATAGCTGATTAACTTCACACATTCCTGTGGAAAACCTGAAGGATTCAGCCAATAACATTTCTGAGGTATCATGGCAGAAACAAATAGGCAGATTTTGTTCTACTTCCAGTGCATCTTGCAGCATTGCATGTGACAATATCTAGTCATCAGCTGACGTATATCAGATGTCTATATGTTATGTAATGAAAGTCTCACAGACATTAACAGGTAGTCAAAACATTTGTCTGTACACTTAGAAAAAAATGCAGAACTGTGTTAATACCAAGAGCATCATCTGCAAACTGTACATCAGGTTTCAAAGATGCTTTAACAACCGAAGTGCTGGCATCTGCATCTTTCTTGTATATATCAGCTTCAAGTGATGATGATCAATTTCATGTGAATAAGGTATCGGCATTTCCTTTGATGATATTTGGCTGATGAACAACATCAGACTGAGCTCTCTCTAAAATCTATGTAATATCTAATATCTCTTGTTTGAGAAACGCTGCGTTATTTGGAGAGGAGATCCACTGGGAAGGAAAGGCTGTCAAACAAGTGATCTGTTTCAGTAAATTCATTTAAGGACTAAGAGGTACCTAATCCAAAAAAAAAAAAAAAAAGAAAAAAAAAAAAAAAAAAAAAATGGGGACCAGCATCTACATTCATGCAGAGAGGACAGAAAGAGAGTTTTTCTGTGTCTGGTGCTGATGTGAGGCCAACAGTTAAAGATTCATAAAAGAGATCTTTCTTCTCCCCAGCTAGACCTCATTAAATTGCAGTTACCCTCCAGAGGGCTGGTATCTATTCTACCTCTATGGGTAATGATGAGATTGCAACTGGGGATGATTCTATAGACTTATTAAAAGATATCTTTTACTTCACTGCCTGCTTCAGAGACTTTTTCTTGATTGAACTTGCTTCTGCCTCCATTATTCAGCTGCTTATGGCTAATATATGGACTATCTGCTAGTTCAGTGAAAAATGGACACTAGATTGAAATCAAGTATTGAATAAAACTGAGCTATTCTGAATCATTCAGCAGTAATTTCCTTATGATTTCTTATCTCTGCAACCTTGTGAACAGCTTGTTCAACAGATTTCTTTCCACTGTGTTTTCTTAATTAGAATTAGCTGTAAACCCTTTGATAAAGTAAGCAGTACAAAATGCCAGTTCACTAAAACCTCACAGTCATGCCAAGTGTATATCTAAGGTTCAATGAGCAAACTTTGATTTAAAGTATGCCCTTGCCTACTGGGCTGCTAGGAAAAACAGATTTCAGAAGTCAAAGAGTCTCTGTCCCCTGTGTAGTCTGAGCCAAGGTCTTTCAAGAAGCTGTGCTAGAATATCGAGTACCAAATATTTTATAAGTCAGGGCAATAACTGTGCTCCTTGGATATTCATTGTCTGTTAGCTCTATAAGACTGTGAGGTTGTGGCTGTTCATCTTAATTCAGACAAAAGCCTTTCCCTAAAGCTTCCTTTCTTTGACGAAGACCCCAGTCTACAAGGGAGCAGACTGTCCTCCCTCTTAACAGCCACCCGTATCAAGCAGTGATGTGCAGCACGCTGGACTTCCAGGTTAGAAGCAATGTGATCCTCTAAATCAAACTTATCATCTCCACCTCTGTCCTGATACTCTAGATCAAAGTAACACTGTCCAAGATTCAGTAAGCTGGAATGAAGCTACGTGCTATTCTTACTCTTTGCAGCAGCAGAACCTTTCAGAACTTCTTTGTCAGAGGACCAGGATCAGTTTTTAACGTTGTTCAGGACACTTCGGGAACACTTCCATCATTTTTATTTTGACAGATCAGTAAAAGAAATCACACTCCACGTGTTCCAAATAAAGACTGCGTCCTCCATGAATAAGAACAACTTTCAATTCCCCAGCATACCCATAAACTTCCATCAATTAATACAAGAGTGCTAATGCTACTATAATCTCATTGGCTTCTGAAAGGAACACAGCCAATATCTAATAATCCGTTTACACTGTTGCCAAGGCTGAGCATCTCAGAATGCAGCTGTCATTGCTGTACACATGGCAGTAATCATGAGCATCAAAGGAACAACAGTCTTCTATTTTCATGAAGTCTTTTCAAGCCTGAAAGTAGTGTATCTGGAGTCAGTAATATAGAGGATACATGACCTATAGTTATCATCATGTAAATAATAATCTGGTAATATATAATCTGTAAAATCAGGTAATACCATAATCTCATATGAGAGAGAAATCATCTCTAATAATCAATAAGTAATGTTCTATATGCAAGTTTACATAACTATGGCCCTCAGAAAATGAGAGCTTAGGATTTCAGAGCACATAAACCTCATGTCTGGACGGCCCCTAAGAGTCTTCAGAACCTCTTATGTAATATGTTTGTATGTGCTTCTCAATTTGCAATTTGCACTCTTCCTCAGATACGGTAATAGAGTCACATTTGGATATTTCAGAGCCCTGAATCTCAGATAAACAGCAGGACTGGAGCTCTATGCTGGGCAGATTTTTAGGGAGAGGAGGAGAGGATAAAGAGCAGAATTTACACTCTATGCAAGGAATAGGTTTAAAAGTATTGCATTCCACTATAAAATAAAAAATAATCCCAATAAGACTGGTTAACAGGCTGCTCAGAAAAGTTGTGGAACCTCCATCCTTGGAGATTTTCAAATGTCAGCTGGGGAACCTGAACAACCTGTTCAAACCTTTGAAGAAAGCTTTGATTTGAGCAGGAAACAGGACTAGGTAACCTTCAGAGGTGACTTCCAACCTCCATGATTACATAGAATTCCATGACATCCAATACAGTCAGTAAAGTATTTTGACATAACCATGTGAAAGGGAAAATTGAGATTTTCTTCTTGTGTATTCCTGAGTGCTTATAATCACTATTTATTTATGCATTTATTTGTCAAGAGGCATGCAAAATTATTTTTAATAACTAATACAATTAATCTAAACTTTTCCTTGATTTGAGAAAATTCTGATAAGGTTGGGTACAGGAAATATTATTTCTATTGCAGAAGAACTTTCATGTTGGCCCCTTCAGTGTGCCTGTTGTTAAATCACTTGACATTTAGCTCAGCTCTCCCTTTGCTTTACACATGTGCAACAGTATTTCCTTTACGTCACAGAGCTATTATAAGAATTAAGATATCAATTTCTACAATACACCTACAGAGCAATGACATCTTGACATCATCTATCTTACTTGCTGAATCATCTCACAACTGCCAGCGTAGTACCAGCAACTATGAGTGGACAAAAATACTATATCTTTCAGGTTTCCAAAGGTCAAAGGGTTTTAGGTGGATCTAGGTCTTCCGTATTACTCAGTTTTCAAGAACTCTGTTTTGGGGGCCCTAAATGCACTGTTCCATCAGGTGATGGTTATACCTACTGCCACGCTCAGTGGATCTTTAATACCATTCACCATTAACAAGGGTACATGAGTGGAGTTGGCCTTCCTCATTCACCAAATGCTGACTACTGACTGTACAATATTGAAGAGAGTCTGTTTGTCAGTCAATTGACGTTTGTGCCTTGCACTGGTATTAAACTATTTCTTAGCAGTTGCATTTCTCAGGCTGCGCCTTTATCATATATTAGATGTTGTACAGTCCCTTATCAGCATTCAGAGAAAAAGGAAGACTCTACCTGTCATGTACATAGGTATAACATAAACACCTGATGAAATAGTGCATGCAGTGCTCAAAAAGCAGAGGGTCTTGAAAGGTGTATGAGCTCAGAAGACCCAGTATGTATAAGCACTAGCATATCTCATAGGTGGAGCTGTTATACACACAATTTTAGTAGACATTTTTTTTCTCTGCTTTTCAAAATTCTACCAGCTTCATAGTTATTTCCCAAAGATATTTGGACGAAAGTGCTGATATAAATTATTTAGATGCAAATACTGTGTGTTTTACTAACCTAATGCACCAAATGACAACTTGATTTGTTTTTGAAATATGGGTACAAATAATAAATAAGTAGTTACTAAAATTTCGGCTGACTGTGGAAGTCAGTAATACTTGACATTTTTCTGAAAGGCCTGTTCTCAAAGAGCAGAAATTAATTCTACAGACAAATGGCGTGTATAACCTCCTGCCTCCCTTTGGCCATGGCTAATAAGCTGCCAATCATAACAGAGGACAAAAGGTCACTACACAATAGAGGAGTCAGCCACTTGAGCTTTCCCAGGAAATTTCACACAGAGCTGCAAGACAGACTTGTGGGAAAGAGGGATAATGTCACATTATAGTAAATATTAACATAAATACTAGCAGGCTGCTGGGTCTAAAGTGCCTGATCCTAGATCCACTTTACAAACAGGTCTCCTGTTGACCCACAGGAACTCAGCACGTTGACAGACGGCAGTCCTAAGGGAAGGACTAGTCAGCAGAACAGCTATTTAAAATTGCATTTCTCTGCTTTCCTCTAGCCTTCTTTTTCTCATTTGCCTGAATCGTTTCAGAGTTCACAAGATATTTTCATTGGTGAATTTTGGTGTGTGAAGAGTCTTCTTATCTGCTACCCGTTAAATTATCATGACAACCCATTTATCCATGGAGTAGGTATAAGCAGGGGTGCCGTCTGAGATGCAAGGATTGTAGTTGAAGTGTATTTGATGGTTGCGAGTGAGATCAGAGAAAGGAGGAGAGGGAATCTAGAAATGACAGAGGTGCGAGTGTTCACTCATCTAAACTCTGACTGCTTCTGTTACCGAAATTGCGACAGGAAAAATGGTTTTGTTCATGCTGGAGTTGTGTTTTCCTGAAGCTGTAGAAATCACAGGACATAAGTGACATAACATATGTAAGTAAAGGTATCTTATACTAGTTGACATAGCCTGATTTTATAATTATACTGTTTGGTCTAATAAAAGATGTTATTACTACTTATACACGTTGTCACAGAAAACTAACTGATGAAGACTGGAAGATTTTCTTTAATAACCCACTAACTGTTCTCACTGTTGCCCCCCTCTTCTCTTTCTCTTCTTTCACCTCACCCTCTTGCTACAGCTACATCTTCTTCACTATAGTCCTCCCTCCAAATCCTTCCTGCCACTTTGTGCTCCCTCTAGAATTCTCTCACCACCTCCTTTCATGTGGGGGATCACCAGTTCCTCACCAGAAAAATGTCTCAGCTTGGACTCTGCTCTGTGCACCAGTTCATCTCCAAAGCTGGGAACCTGTGTCCAGGCAAGACAAATGCCAGATTGGGAGTAAGAGTGCATTTCAGTCCTTTAAGCCATTTAGGATAGCTCTGCCCTATACTATTTCCAGGCTGAAAAGTATATAAACAACAAACAACAAGAATTACAAACACTAGGATGCTCCAGAAGTTATCATCACAAAAATAAATAAACAAATAAATAAAATTGAAACTGCTCAAAATTCACCATATATAAAAAACTCCTGGAGGGAGTGCAAAAGAGAGTGAAAAAAAAGTAAAGGCTGACAGTCCATAGAGCCCCTGTATTACTTGAACAATTACCTACAGATGTGTTAAAGAACTGCATGGCCTTTAGCACTTAAGCTACATTTGCTTCTCTAATCTACAAAGGTCTGGAAATATTCTCACACACACTTACCAATCAAATTAGAACATTTAGGTGTCCAAAGAATCATTTTATTAATCTACCCCTGAAAATGTTTTATTATTAGCTTCAATCATGTTAATCTTACTACTAAGGATGGGAATATGCATCGTTGAAGGACTGGGAGAAAAAATATTTTATTTGCCAATCAAAAAGCATAAACCTGTCTATGACAATGACACCAAGTCGTATTGGTTTAGTTTTTTATCTCCAATCACCACTAGGCCAGCAGTTCAAATCTTCTCTTGTTGGCTATTGTCCAGTTGTCACTATTGCATTGTTGTGCTCCGAGGCTCAGATAATGACCTATTTTTAGAGGGGCAGCCCTCCAAGAATTTAAAATCTTTGAAAGGGGATTTGGTGACATGCAGTACTATTTTTATTCAAGACCTTTGTTCAAGCAACAGGAGAATCTGTTCCCTGTTGACATATTTATGTGATTGCCTTTGGTTAGAATCCCCAAATCCAAATAGATGGAAGGAGTAGAGAGCATGATCATTAAATCAGGGAGATACATATCACATATTCCATCCCTCTATTATGACAATATACTTACCTGCATTTTTGTGAATCTAGTTTACTATCCTAGAATATCAATTTAAAGAATAGGCTTACACACTACCGTGGGACTAGCAAAAGATTAGGTTTGACAACACAACTTTTAAATTCAATGATTTACCATAGTCCTAACTTTCTAGTGACTGGTTGACCTTATAAGGCACTGCTAAAACTTTCAGTTGAAAGCCATGAAATACACATCACACATCCCATAGCAATAATAGTAAGGCTTCTGAAAGTCATTAATGTTGTCAGTTTAGCACATAAAAGATATTTCTATCTACAAAATGATCAACAAATTGAATTAGGAATTCTTTAGGGATATACTAGGAACCTGATATTTTGTTTTAGCTGTCTCTAAAAATGCCATTCATGCTGGTTTAAGTATCTACTAACATGGAACTTATTAGAAAGCTACAGACAGATGAAACTGCCAGCCTCATGTATTTCTTCTTCAGATAGCCCATTTGGAGTGTCTGACTGCATCCTGCCTTTCCTCATTGCCTTATACAAGATTATGTTCAAACTAGGAAAATCAAAGATTACTTCTAAGTCAAACAATGTCTGAAATCTGCCCACAAATTGGTTCTCTTTGTCCAATCTAAATTTCATAGCCCAAAGAATAACAGTGTCATTCTGGCACAAGTGATCAAAAGTTAGGAGGAGTTCGTCTAGGAAGGGATGGTGGTAAACAACATCAGCAGCCATAATGTAGTCAAAGTGACATGAAGACCTAGGAAAGTTCTTCTCCAGATCAACTCCCCAAGACAATTCCTTAGCACAAGGCTGGTGCTTGCATTTCAGTTTGGTGTTTTGGAGAACATTGTGTTGAAGGTTTCCCAGCAGTTCTGGCAGATCAGTGGCGGTTACGCAAGCACCTGTGACAGGGAGAAAAAAAAGTAGCCTTTGAATACAGTTCAAGACTTGAGCAAAAGCCCACTCACAAAAAACACCACACAGGGAACTGAAATTATCATACAGATATCAAGGAGAAGAACAGAGTGCTGTAAAAGCTCCCAGTAGCAATTAGACATTGTGCTTAAAATTAGTATTTGGTTCTTGGATAAATAATCACATTTAAAGATATTCAACTCTACAGATTGCCATCTAAATGAAGCAGGGGAGGTAGTAGGGAATAGGATCGAATTCTTATTGCGTCCTCATAGCACGTTGGTTAAGAGTAATGAGAGAGAGTAGGGACTGAGAAATACCGACTCCAAAAAGTCAGCGTGAGATTTAAGCATCGTTTCAGGGTCCTTCCTTTTCACATGGCAAAAAGCTTTCTCAGACTGCAGAGTGTTAACATTCTGTTAAAATGCGGAAGTTGCTGACTTGGATTTCTCTTGAGAAAGAGCAGGCTATGGTAAGAGAAAACAGAAAAAAGTGCTGGTAGCAGAAACCTCAGGGATCAACTGCTAAAAGAGAAAAGTCTGAACACATGTGGAAAAGAAGAAACTCGGCATCCCAGAGCTATCTGGAGAACAGAATAAGTCTTCCTTAAATCTATCTTCTCATTTCTCCTGACATTCACCTCAGACCACTAGCTTCTTATTTTGATTTCCCTTGTTTAACACTTAACAGCAGCTTCATCTACTGGAACATCCTTTATTGAACAAATATATTCATAATTTTACAGAGAAAATAAGAGAGTCAGTTTCCAAATAAGCCTTTCAGAATTCACTTTTTCTTTCTTTTTATAGCTTTCAAGCAATTCTGTTTTTGAGGAACTGAGCCACTTCCTGAGTCATCCAAGATTCATCTCATAGAGGTTTCTAAGAGCATAAGAGCAATGATATGTACTCACCAAGTAGACTGGCTACTATGGAGACCAACCCAGTTCCAGCTCCAATTTCAATCACATTTTTGTCAACCAAATTGTATTGTTTAGAATTAGTTTCCAAAAAATAACACAGAACAAGAGCCTGTGAAGGAGGAAACATACTGAACGATTAAAAGAAATAAAATCTCTCACTAAATAAGCATTTATAAGCAAGCAAAAAAATTGAGAGGCTTCCTATCTGTTCAAATGAGCAATGTGAATTCAAATAACGTGCTGAAAGGATCACAGCTCACCATGATCTTTGAGCTCTGTAGGCTGACAAAATAAATGGAACAACATGCTTCAGTATATACTTGCAAAGCATTACATCCTGAAGGAACCACTGCAATTATCTAATCTGTCACACTGTGTAATATAAGCCAGAAAATTCCAGTCAGCTATTCCAGCATATAGCTTCACTTACTTCTGGCTGAGTCCTTCACAAAGACACCTTTATGTAAGAATTGCTTGTGCAAGAAAATCAACTCCAACTCACGTTAATCTCTTTCAATAATTAATTATTTGTAAGAATGGTTAATTATCATAATGACTCAAAAGGGACCATCGCTTTTACCACCTTGCCTTCACTTCAGTTTGCTTGTTTGCAGTTTTGCTTGCTTAGCTTGGTAAGCATAACAACCCTTTCCAGCAAACAAAACCACAAAGCACTCTCTACAGTCGTCTGCATGTATGCATTTATACGCTGCGATCAAGCAGTTTCTTAAGTTTTTCTGTCCCGTCCTAATACTGACCAGATGGTCATCCACAGACTGGCATATGCTGAATTATACTTTATTTCACTGTTGAAAAAGAAATTACTACCTCCATTCCTTTCGCAATAGTACTTTCCAGTTTGTCTCCCATACTATTTCCATGATTTAGTAAAAGCCAAAAGCTACTTTGTATAGAAAAGTACATTGTCTACACTGACAAATATATATGATGAACATACATGGTCTCTTTGCAATATGGATGACCACTTGAGAAGACAACTATCAGTGTCCCAATTTGGAATAACAAATTATATGCTTAGCTTTCCTTTTAACAGGCTGAGAAAGAAATACAAAGAAAGGAACAAGAGGGATGTTGATTCAAAACATGCTAGAAAATCAGGCAAAGCTTTTGCTTTCTACCACTCAACTCAGAGTAAAAAGAGAAAGATCTTGTACATCAACTCCCAGATACCTCCTACTCAACAAAGCTTTGATATAGGAGTATACCAAATGCTTGGTATATTTCTACATCGAAGAAATAGCTCTGTGAGCACCAGAACTAATTAAGCCCAGGTTTCAAAAGATTCGTGTTTGGTGTTTGACTAAATTCTTAAACACATTTTGTTCAGTTTTTCTCCTAGTTTCTTGTATTCCTATAACCTCCTCTCTCAGAGTCTTGCCATACTTAGCTATAGAAACTGACTGGCCTGACCAAAGCTCTGTGTGTTGAATCCCTGAATCTTTGAAAACTGGTTTCCTTTCCAGGAAACATGCATAAACTTCGTTTTCCTTAAAGCTTCTGCCCTCTTGGCAAATCTGGTTGACATTTACCAGAAGGGTTCAAATACTGCCAGATGGAGAATATGAAGAGACACAGAAGTGTTGTCTTCCTTTCATAGTAGAACTGGCTAAACCCTCCAGAGAAATTATGCTTTTCAGGACAGTCTCTCATTTTGTGAGAACAACAGACAGTCAACTCAACCTTTCCTTGAAGGAGTGCACTGAGACTGCTAAGAGATATTGCACAAATGACTTGCCAAGTCACCTAGGAGAAGGAGGAGTTTTGGGAGTGCAAAGCAGGGATATATGCTATTTATCCTTAATTTAACTGTGATCATATTTTTTAACGGGCAAAACCCCGGGAGGCTAACACTGTTGGTAGAGAAATGGAGACTTCTGGATTTCAGTCATAGAATCATAATGTTTGGAAACGATCTTCAAGATCAGAAAAATCCTCTCCCTGTGGGAGCTCCTGGGTGCCAGTCTTTTCCAGTGATGTTCTCCAAATGCCATCAGCATCATGACACATCCCCAGTCACATCACTTTCTTTCACTGTACCTTAACAGCTCCCAAACATTCAATTAGTTGCAGCACCGCACGAACTGAAAACCTTGCAAAAGGCTCTTCTCACAGTGGATGTTAACAGTTCATGTATCTAGAGCCATGAGTGATATTTCCTGAATATAAGTGTTCTCTACCACATACACTACTTGCTGTTGAAGAAATTGATAGCTCCAACAGAACATTTTCCCTTGGCTGGATACTTACAAGGTAATGTTTCTCACATAAGTAGACTGAGTAGATTCTCTCGCAGGTAATAGCTGGTGAGATCATACCATAACTATTTCCATAATCTGGGTCTGCCTGCTGTACAGCCATCCATATTGATAACATGTATAAAATTGTAATCACCTTGAGATTGTCATCTTTCCTGCAAAATTTGCTTATAATTGGATAATGGAGTCAAAAGTTATTGGCTGGAGAGGAGAGGGAAAGAGAATAAATAAGAGATACTCTCTAAACTTTGAGAACCAGAAGCCCACAGGAAATCAGGCCAAATGCAGGTTTGTTCTTTGTAGACTGGAGACAGAGAAAATGTAGGAAGTCACCTTTTGTCATTATGACATCCAACAAAACATATTAACATGCAAAATAACAGTGCTAGAAAACTAATAAATAAATAAATAAATAAATAAGCATAAATATTGTACCGATGGCCAGACTACTGCCCCGTAACAGTCAGTGGCTTCTGTAATTTTTATCTCATGGCCAGCAAAGCGAAAGCCTTCCCAGGCCTTATGAGTTAAAACAGCAGGAAAAAAACGCCGTCTCATGATCTCTGCAACTATCTGTTCATCTTCTTTTTCCCCTGGAAGCAAAAGTATAAAAGGTCAATCACCTTATAAAAATATAAAAGATGAGTGCACTGATAATGAAACTACCAATTTGTATTAAAAAGCTGATATGGAAGCAAGAATTTAAATTATACCTGTGAATGAAAATGCATTTTGCCATTAATTGGTACCATGATACATGAGAATTCTTTTGAATTCTAATTTAAGTTTTCAGTTTATGACTGCACAAAGTAATTTCTCTCCTGTTTTGCTGATGAGGCCAAATTCAGAAAAAGTAAAGTAAAAAAGTGACATGTTACCATATCTTGCTTTCTGTTCTAGCAATCCAAAGGAAAAAAAGACAGGTTCTCTTTCACTTTGAGAGCAGCTGCCATGCTGCACAATTTCATGGTCTTACATGCATGGAGGTTTTTACTATTTCCTGTATCCTTTTATTGTTCATTTTCCACACATTATGGTTCTTTCTGACTGTAAACAAAGGAATTTCAATATCATGTATAAATCCGTCACAAAACTTATGAAATACATCCTAGCAACTCAAATTCTGACCACCAGGAGAGGAAGCACTACTGTTGTTAGGAAAGCTTATCCTCTCACGCCAACAAGCCTAGTAAAAGGGATTCTTTCCAGTTGGCTTGTTACCCTGAATACCATCCTTGTTGCTATGTGAAGGATATTTATGGTGACTGCATAAACCATGTTAATTCTTCTAAAGGAGAAGATTCATTTTGTTTTTAGCCGAATATGAAGGCAGATACGGCTTTGTCATCATCACACAAAGCTGAACCACAATATTGTGAGGAAATAGATTAAGCAAATCTCTCCAAAGCCTTTTCTTAGCAAAGTTTAGATTCATTCCAAGTTTTAATAAGAAATTTGTTTTCACAGCCAATTAAAATCTCTTGACAAATTAGCTAAAGCAAAATGTTTACAAGCTACATCCCCCTAGAAAGCATGCTAGACATTTAGATAACTAGGTTACCATCTTTTCCAAAGCAGAGTTTCTATTTCAAGTTTGCAACTACCATCCAAATTCATAGATGTCAAGGTCTGCATTTTACATCATGAAGAAACTGCACCTCCCAGTGCTTATAAATGAGAGCAAATGCTCTCTGATCAGCATAAAAACATTGATCTACCATCCTTTAGTCAATTCACATAAACCACAAAGTAATTGGATGGCGGCTGTTGACACTACTATAAGATCTGCACATTTCCTTTCCCACTGGAATCACTGTAACCACAAGATATCACAGCCTCAATTATCCTCATTCATTCTGTCATATGTTTCAGTACTTTAAGGCCATAACCTATTGAAAAAGCCGCTTTCCTTTTTCAGTTGCAGAAGGACAACAGAGTAAAAGTAGAGGTGAACAAAATAAAGAATGATAACAGACAAAAAGAAAGTATCATAAAGATATTCAGGTTCATCACCCACTGCTTAAAGCTTGCTATTCAACTGACTCTAAGCATCAGACAAAATCAGAGAATTGTAACACACACAAGGAAGAAAGAGCAAAAAATGTTTATGCTCACTCTTATTTCTTTTGATATCAAAGCTGATCTGGTAACCTGAAATGCACGTGAATGTGCATGGGACACAGGAAAATTAAAAGTAATGTAATGCATATTTTATTGTAAAGAAATATATAAGTAGCATAAATTTATAAAGTTAACAGAAAGAGAATATGTACGAATTAACATAGAGCCTCTAGAGGTCCCTTCCAACCTCAACCATTCTGTGATTCTGTGAAGTAGCTGTAAGCTATCCTGCTAGTGTTCAATATACATTTCCTTTGTGTTTTTTATATTAGCAATCATCTTTCAACTTAGTGGTTGCCTAGTACCTACACTGGGAGATTTTGTAGGCCATAAAGGATCCTGCTCCCTGCTCTGGCTGTATTGCCCGCATCCCTGAAGGAAGAATGCCAAATCTACCGATTATTAATAACATCATTGCAATCTCTGGAATAACTTACCATCTCTTGCAAAAGCTTAGTGGGCAGCGAGCTTATCACCACTTGGTGATCCCACAGGCTTTTTTTTTCCTGCCTCCCCCACCCTGGAGAAACATAGTTTTAGTTTTGTGGGGTTTTCTTTATTTTTCCCTACCCCTTAATAAGATCCTAATATTCTGTGGAATCAAGAAGAGCATTTGTTCCATTAGGGACATCGCATAGTAGACTTCAAAATCATGACAAGAAGTTATATCAGCATTTTTTGGAACCAATTTGCTTGGTTCCATGTAAATCTCCATACGTACCACAAAAGACACTCTTCTATATCATTCAGAATAGCTAAATGCCTTCTGGCACTGTATAAAGAAAGAAGTTATTGTTCGTTAACTGCATTTGGAGCAGTTAGAACAGAAAATAACATACCAGCAGGAAATGTTTTGTGCTATAAGAAATGAATATCAGAGCAAACAAAATCCAAGTGAAGTGTCTTTTAATACCTGCAAATATTGGGAATGTTCTGCTAATTCACTCAACTTTCATCATAACAGATTTAAAATTCTGATGGGAAGTTATTCTCCTGGAGGTATTTAGCTGTGTGTTACAGTCCTTATTCTCTTGTTCGTGAAGAAAGCTTCTTGAAATTATGACTGACTCAACAGATGGATTCTAACAATTTAAATGATATTCTAACATTGCAACAGCTGACTCTTCAGTAGAATAGGGTCAGACAAAGGAAAAATGTTGATTCTGGTCTCAATTCTTGTAAGAATGGAAGTGCATATGGGAACTATTCAAGCATCCATACCAAACCAGCAAAACTTTAAAGAACTAGAACAGACTCCTCTCTCCACCATTCTCCTGAGTCTTTTCAGGGAGATTCTCCATAATTCTTCTGCTATTGTGATTTAGAGAGCATAGAAGTGGTGCATAGATGTGATATGCACATGTACTTACCTTCTTCAGTCTATATCTCTCTTGGTGTACGCAGGTTCACATAGATAGCACTGGAGTTTCTGGTGGAGAACCTTATTTAGGTGAAGATGTGATAGTTTGATAGTATTCAGTTAAGACACAGCAAATGAAATATTTTGCTATTAAAGAAACAGATAGTGTTCTTCTGGTCTTGACTTGGCATTCACACAGAAGTTCCCATGTATATATGCCCAAACGCCTCTTGAAAGAGCATATGAATTTAGCTAAGTTCCTTCAGACATTCTGTCTAATAGGTTAATGTCTTACAGTGTTCTTTGAAATAGTTCAGGTATTTCTTTTATCTTTTACCATAAAAGTATAATGCTTTTGAAGCATGTTCTCTGAAATCCCTTCGTTCTCAGCTAACATCAAGGGTGAACAAGATAGTCCTATACCGCTGGTATCAATATCAATCATATCACTATGAAAACAACACAAACATCATTCTCATAGGCACAGCAAACATCATTATTGCAGCTAAACGGTGAACACAGTTTTCCAGAGAGACATACTAAATTATATGGAAGACTGGAGTTCTTAAATCAGTGGCAGATTAGTTATAAAAAGGTGTGAAAAGCTGTTGAATCTTGTAGAGGAAACTAGAGGATTTTGTGGATACATTCGAATGTCATGTGAAATGCTTTATATTAGTACAAAACCTGAAGAAAAATGACACGAGTTCTACTGAGATGGAGCTGGAGAAGTCCTTCAAGGGGAGAAGGCAAGGGAGAAGAAAAATAATGGGAGAGACAGATCAAGTAAGAAAGTTGCTAAATACAGAATGTTTAATAATAGAGGAAATCATGAAAACGGACCTTATGCTGAGTTGATTTGAACACTTCTGCTTGGAATCAGTAGAAATATGACCTGATTCTGAATATGCTACATGATACACGTTCTGTTTACACTAACTATCATGTAACATCCATTTTGATAGCATAGTGCTCAGACAAGAAGCAGTAACCTCAAAATTCAGTTGGGTGTCTTCCATCAGTTATTAGCATCTATTAAATCTCTCTTAATGTAGAACTAATGATATGCCTTACATTAATGAGCTCTTAATTGAATAAAGAGAGAAGAAAGATGGGCACTGCTAAACAGCACATAAAACGTAGGAAAAGCAGTCAAGACAAGGAGTAGGAATTAAAATTCAAAAAGAATATTGATAACATTAGTCACATTCTAATTAGATATTTAAACAAAAAAGTTAAATGACCCTGGCTCGTGGAAGCCATAAAGAATACGCTGGCCATCCATTTTCAGCACATACAGTAACAAAACACCCTCTGACTACTTTGTTAATGGATCAAGACAGCCATATCATGGCTTCAATTCAGAAGCCATAATCTCACCCAATGATTCTTCAAAACAGTTTACAGGGAAAAAAAATATAGAATAACCTCTTCCAAGTGCTGACTGGATTCTACCTAACTTTTTGAGGTCAAATGGTGTCACAGCCCAAGGTGATAAGAGTGCACGCAAATGAAATAAGACCCAACTGTCTACACTGTCTATTCTGATGGACCTTTTCCAACTGGCAAAAGTAATGAAATCCAAGCTTTCAGTATGAACTTGAAAAAGTTCAGCCCTAGAGCAAAATATCCTCCCTTCAGAAGCAGCACACTCCCTCACCTGCGGAGTTTAGACTTCAAAATTGCTATTTACCAAACCTGAACTGACAAGTATTGTGACAACCAGGCATTAACAGTCGTGAAAATCTATACAGTTTCTCTAAGACTTCTCAGTAAATGTCCTTGTGAATTTGATGATTACCCACCCTGACATACTGATTTGAGTAATATATGAGAAAATACTAAGAGTTCACTGTCAAAGTACCAATAATTCACTGTCAGCTGGCCTCTTCAGAAGCCTCCAGTCTGGACACATAGAACTGGAGTCACCCAAAGCAAAAATCCGAGATATCTAACCTGCCTAAAATCCAATGTCTGACCTGCTTAGTTAAAATTCAAAAATAAACTTCAAAAATAACATTAAAGATAGTTATTCTCCCTTCAGCGATGCCTAAATACACAAGGTTAGTTCTCTTTTCCAAAGAATCTCTACCAAGGTGGCAAGTGTGGCCTGTCTGCAGAGACTTGGGCAACCTACCATTCATATATGTTGTTATTAAGCAGAACAACTTCACAACCGAGAGGAGGGCAGCTCACAGATCCTGCTCAGACAGCTTCTCTCAAAAAGCACAGTGACTGGTGAATGATTTAAACAGAGTAAGCCTTACCTTGAATGTGTCTTCCAGTGATTAAAAAATTCCTTTCAGGTAAGTCTGAAGTGGATTCTCTTCAAACTTTCCATTTTCACAAATACAGAGGCCTTACTGTGGCAATATGTTTTTTGTTTGGGAAAGATGGGGAGAGGAAAGACAAGCAATTTGAAACATTTTTTTGAAAAAATATTCTCTTGATTTTTTAAAACAGAGTAGTTCTTTCATCTTTATACTGCTTTCTTTCAGTAACAGATTGAATTATTCCATCAATAATTTCACCTCTCTCCTAATCTTGTAACCCCTATGGGCTGACGGTGTGACTGACATGTGGGTGTTCTACAACAGCTGATGAGGTTTAATAGAGAAGTGTGAAAAGCAGGAAAGAAGTAATGACTTGTAATATGGTCACCTCAGTCTCTGATACTCATAATGTCATTTCATTTTGTGATGTCTTCTGTGATGACTGTACTTCTAATTGTCACAAAGGTGATAAAAGGAGAAGGGAAGGGAGGGGAAGAGAAGGGAGGGGAAGGAAAGGACTAAAATCCTGTGAACACGAAAGCCAGAAGATGAGATGTAAAAAGACACTTTCTCTTTCCAGAAGTTAATTTATTTTGGGACAGCTGGTCAGCTGCCAAAAGACAGTCTATAAATTAAATCTGAAGTCTGTAAATTAAAAACCAAAGAAATGCTCTGCTCCTTTTTACTATATTTCTCCTCTCTTTATCTTACTTATTTATCTGTTATGGCAGAAAGAAAATACTTGGTTAAAGATAGCTGTTTGATCATTACAATCAAAGTTTTGATTGCAGTTTCCCAAAATTAAATCTCACAAGGGATAAATACCATTGGACCTGTGAGTTAAGCCTGGGGACATACACCTGCAAAATAAATCAGAAGTAAGAAAAGCAGCAAAGTCAGCTTGTGCAGCACATGGTAAGGCCTAACTCCAAGAAGATTTGTCCTTTTCACAGCCTAAGGATCCTGGAAGGAAGGGAACAGGAGGGAACTTCAGCCATGCCCTTGACTTTCCAGAAGTCAGAGGTAATCTATACCTTTCTAAGAATATAAAGCAAAGCACTGTTCCAGAAAACTCTCTTACCTAAACTAAATGGTTATTTCCCCTGGCTCCTTTCTTACCTACAAAGGGAGAAATGACCATGAAGCAAAGTAGAGATATTCATTCCAAGCTAAGGTTGATAAAGTGATGGTGATGGCAAGGTATATTTTATCGATTAGCTGAGATACTACGTCAATGTAATATAATGCCTGAAACTTTATATTCTGAAATGCAGAAAGACAGAACTGTAGCACCCATGGACAGCCACATCTCAGCCAAGGGTCTAACTGCTCTTAGTTCAGTGTATGAGGATGCAAGAACAGGAGCAAGGATATGCTCACAGAATACAAACTATGGATTTATCAAGGTTTTAGAGGTCTATTTTCACTTTGAAATTAACGCTACTTGTTTCCATCCTACATCCAAATCACTGGTCATCCAAAATCACTAGAAGCCTGAAAATAAAAGCATTATAGTCAGACTATGAGCAAAATGATTCTCATGAGCACAATGAATCCAAATGTGGCATCCACTTCCCTTCTTACTCGATCATATTTTTTTCTGATGAGGAAAACAGCTGCAGGTTTAGCAGCAATTTAATTATTAAAGAAAGATGAACAACTTCCCTTTGACTACAAAAGCAGGCTGCATTCTTAAGTTAGATAGTCTAAAGTAGAAGAGGTGTAGGACATATCCAGTCTAAATTTCTACCTTTCTTAGCCTGCCTGGTCAAGACAGCTTTGTACAGTTGAAGGATCCTACCTCTTTGCAATCATACCAGAGCACTCTATGTACCATGACAAATGAAACAGGAGAGACTCAAAAAACACCTACCAATTTTCCCCTATGAATAATTTTGCATTTCAAAAGCTTTTGTTGGCATAGAAGGTCAAGAGTGATCTGACAATGTCATCAATCCATGAGAACATGCCACTTTTTGTTATGGCACTTGAGAAACACTTCATTTATTGTTGAAATACATCTAATGCAATGGAGAAACCAAAGATGAGAAAAGATGTTAAAATGGAAAAGATAGGCATGTGGCTGAAAGGGAGGAACACACTACGGACTTCCCTACAGATTTAATCCATGCTAGGATTACTTAAGATTTGCCTCCAATTTCTGTTCTATCCATACACAAGAAGTTTTCATTGAAGTTTACTAATGCCTTCAACAAAAGGAGATTTACTTGTTGAGAAAGAGAAAAGTTTAGAATAGTTTACTGCACTATTTTGAATGCTACCATGTCCAAACAAACTCAAATATAAATTACTACAAGAGACCAGACAGAAGCAGGTATTTTTAATTGTGTTCTGGTTTGTTGTGAAGGTGTAATTTAGTTCTAGTTACTCACAAAGCGGGTTATGCTCTACATTATACTATATATAAATTATACTACGTACCATAAAAGTGTGTATATATATACATAAATATATAAAGTATATATATATATAAAAAGTGTTATTCCACATTAGCTCTTATGTAGTGAAGACAAAAAATGCAGGTAACTAATGCAAACACACTGTTCTTAAGATTTCTTTTTGAGATAAGAATTAATGCGGTAGATTTCTTTCTTAAAGATAGTAACATAATTCTAGGCGAAAAGACAGGAAAAGAGGAAGATGAAGGAAGAGAAGACAAGTGCTGGGAAGATATAGCAAAACAGTCATTTATGAATAGCATAAAGAGGTTCCATTTTACCAGCATTGTTAATAACAAAGTTCATTGTTTAGAGAATGGTTTGGTGTTTTAAGCATGCATTCAGAAAATGGAGAAATTGGGCTGTAGATCTTCCTCAGAGAGATCCAAATGCATCTCTTGCATCCTGCGGGTGGTTCTAGCCATTCTGCAGAATCATGTGGTCAGTCACATCTCCTCCCTTCCACCACCATTCCAGCTGAGCCATAAGGAATCTAAGAAAAACCAGCAAGCGTAGAAAAGTCCAAATATCATCGGAACACTCAGCTGGGAAGAAGAAATCTTAGGTTCTAATTTCTGGACCCAGAATGCATTTTTTATATTTGGTATATTACAGACTTTGAGGGCAATAGAAAAAAGGTCAGTGGGAAGGGGAGAAAATGATAAAAGTCTTTAGAAGCAACCCAGGAAATAGGAACAAGACAGCAACTCAGTCTGTCTCCCCAGATGAATATCTTATCTTCCAAGTCAGAGGGTTAGACTGCTTCTCACTTGCCTTGGTTCCAACTCTGTCCCAATTAAGGCATAGTTCTGGACTTCGAACAGAGACTTAGAAGTGTGGGAGTGACTGCCATCAATGAGGACAACTGTCAAGCAGGAGAGGAGAGGGAGTATATCCCTTATAAAATGCTGGAAGATATGTGAAGGTTACCAGGTCAGCATTTTCTCAGATATTTATGGATTAAAAACTGGGACCTGGCCAAGCAAAATGAGACACTGAAGTTCCAAGGACAAGTACGTTTTGCAAACATACACTCCTCCTCTTGTCTCAGAGACAAAATTATTCTGAGATGAATCCAAAGCTTTCCAAGAAAGGAAGAAGGGCGTGGCAGAGTAGGAGCTCAGAAAAGTTTAACCAGAGCAAGTTAAAGTGAGTGATCATGAAAATTATTACAGGAAAGAGGAGAGGAGAGAAGAGACATCTAATGATATAGGCATGATGGATAACTGACAGGATGTGGGATCTAGTAGTAATAGGAACCACGAGCAAGAGTAAGGAGTTCTATAATAAGAAATCAGAATCTGGCTGAGAAGGAAAGAGGAAAGGATAGGTATAAAGAGTTCAGAACAGAGCTTCCTGAGAAAATGAGCAGGAATAAGAACCGTGAGAAACAGAGATTGAGACTTGGTAGCTAAAGTTAATGGACTTTAATGATTAAACAGGGTAGAGAAAAAGGATAAGAATAAGGGAGGTGTAGGCAGAGAGGGAAGACCAGATAAGTGCCCATGGAGGAGGTTTGGTGCCCTCCCCTCCAGGGCTTCGCATGAAACATAATAGCCCAAAGCCTGCTGTGAGATGAAACTGCAAAACCGTCAACATATTCCATTTTTCATTTATATCTCCTCATTCCTTTAAATTAACACCGCTAGACACAGAAGGGAACACTGTGTGATTGCTGTCAGTGCAGTTACTCTGTAGCTAAGTGAAATATATTTCACAGAATCACAAAACTGTTGAGGCTGGAAAGTACTTCTGGAGATCCTCAAGTAGGGTCAGCTGTAACAGGTTGCTCAGAGCTGTGACCAGACAGGTTTTGAGTATCTCCAAGGACAGGGACCTCCACAGTCTCTCTGGACAAACCCATTTGGGATTTGTGGTTAGTGCCTCCTGTTCTGTCACTGGGCACCGCTGAGGAGTGTGGCTCTGTATCATTCCATCACATCACATAATTAATAAACACTTGTAAGATCCCCCTCTGACCCTTCTCCAGGCTCAGCAGCTGCAGCCCCCTCAGCCTTTCCTCATATGAGAGACACTCCAGGCCCATTGTCATCTTTGCAGATGTTCTTTACTGGACTTTCTCCAGTAAGCCCATGTTTCTTTAGAGCCCAGAACTGGACAGAGCAATCCAGGAGGGAAGGGTGATCTCCTCCTTCAACCTTGCAGTTGCAGCTGATCTAAAGACTCTGCCCTGCTAAATGAATTCAATTTACATTCCTAATTACAAAGCTTAAGAATTTACAGCCAGACTTTTCCCTGCCCTAAATCCCACATGAAGAAAACATCAATATTAGGAAGCCAATCTTGCAGAAGTGTAGAAATGCTTATGCAACTTTAACTCAGCTCTCTAGTGTACTATAGAATACATAAGTCATTAATATTTCAGTCTTTAGCAGTTTTATCTTTAGTATTTATACTTCTGGGTATTTCTTCCCCTAACAATCATGCTTCATTTATAGTGTAGGATCAACTCAAGCTCTCAAGCCAGAATTACGCATTAGGAAGGGGAATTGCATTATATAAAATCTCAGGATTATGGTATTTAAACAGCGCTATGTGGAAATACAATCTATATCAATCCCTATGAGCTGTCTTCTTGTGCAAGGTCAGCTTTATATCATCAATTGATTTTCTTACGTCTACTATTGAAATAAATAAATAAATAAATAAGAAGACTCAGGAAAAATGCAAACAACAAACCTCCAAAAGCCAACAAAAATTTCCTGAAAAAACTTGTTTTTTCCCTCTACCCCCTCTCCCCCCAACTTTTCAAGTGTGATACATATTGCTTTTAATTTTTTTTTTTTTTTACCTGAAGTAGTTATAGTAGTTATTCTGAGAAAAGTAATATTTTAGAGTATTTGTTTAAAAATGCATCTCAGTCATTCAGAGCTCTTCTACTATTATCAAAATCTTAAAGTGAAAATATTTCAAAACTTATAGTGCTAGTCAGTTACAGCAGGTCCTAAATACAGCAGGCTTATACAGAGTATATATACTACAGGTAAATTTACCTCTCTTCTACACCAACTTTATAATGATTCCAAATAAGGAAGATTATTTGTTTTCTTTCTTTCCCTTAGAAGCATGAGTTTTGCCTTTATTTATATGATAAACTCAACCCTCTGATTACACGCCACTACTTTCCAATTGGGTAAAAGTCACTAAAAGTCACTAAAGTCACTAAAGCTTTCCAATTTGGGTAAAAGTCAACAGGCTCAATGTTTTCTATTTTTAAAGGTTAATCCTCTCCCACCCCATTTTACAGACACTTTTATTTTCAGGAAGCATAGAACTCTCTTAATTTACAATGCTCTATTTCATTCTATTCAGTTCAATTATATACATTCTTTAACACTGTATTTATTCAAAAGAAAAGACTTTTTTTTTCTTCCAATAAAAACTCTGTTAAGTATATTTAGATGTGCTACTACATAGAATGCAGTGTCTCTCAAAAAGTGGAAAAAAGGGCAAATCAAAAAGTTTCAATAAGCAAATAACAATTTGAAATACTGGGTCATCCCTGGAAGAAAAAAAAATAAGAAGAAGAATTGTAAGATTTCCACACTGTCAGAAAATTTTAGATCTCTTCCTTAATGTGTGAAACCAAAGAGCAAAATCAAGAGCAAGCAGCTGAGAGGAAGAGCACGCACACGCAAGAGTAGCACTCAACACCATCTCTGCCAAAGGCCCCAGGACAGAGACACCTTGCATTGCTAAATAACTGGTCATGCTAAATAACAGGTCAAGAGCAAACACAAAATATTTGAAAAAAAAAATCCTTTGTATTCAGTTGTAGAACATACCTAAACCCCACCTCAAGAGAATACAAATAACTTGCCCCAAAACCTGGTAATGCCTAAAAACTGAGATTATTCCTGATGCATCTTGAAAGATGCTCAGCCATGGACTTGCTTAAGAGAAAAAGCTGCTACCAGCTTGTGACGAAGGCAATTGATCATTAAGTTTGAGGTTGTCTAGAGACAAATCGAGCTCAGAATAACTGACTTTTGTCCACCTGACACCCCACATAGAAACCTCTTGTGGGTTGATCGGAGTCACAGCTTCATTCCTTGGAACCAGTCATGGACAAATAGCCGGGGCAAGAGGCCAAACACTGGCAGACCAACGTGCTCTGGCATAGCAGAAATTTGCCACGTAGCTGGAATCCTACGACAGCACTACCTGTCGTACTTTCAGTATAAATGCCATAAACGGAATTCTTCAGGAAAAACATGAATGAGAGGATCGTTCATGGTCAGCAAGGCACCTTCGTTCCTTCTATTCATTAATTTTCTGAAGTGTAACAAAAAATATGGTGGATAATAAACTCATTTACCTTCTTGACCTCCTATTTTTCTTGTCTGTTCATTATGGAGATTATTACTGAGTGATGATGTCAAGTCCATACTGTGACACAGGACACCTCAGAGAAACACAAGGCTTCCTACCTGGCAAAATGAACAAGCAATTTTAGTTTTCTTCACCTAATAAAAGTTATTTTTACATTTATTATGCTATATTTTATTCATAATAATAATGATGAGAGACCTGAAGACTCAAAAAAATTATTGGTTTGCGTAATGGACTCAGAGTAGCAAACAGTCTAAGAAAACCTCAGATGAGTTTAACTGCTCAAATTCCCAGCAGGGAGGGAGAGTACCTTAAAATAAATAAATAAATAAGCTTTCATAACTGTTTAAAATCATTCTAAGAAATTTCATTTTTTAAAATCAGAATTCATATGAATAGAATATGTACCATCAAGTGTCTGAAGGAGAAGAAAACTTGGACCAAAAGGCTCTAATCCTACTTGAATTACTTAGCTTGGAAAGGAAGGAAAGAAACTATTGGTAAGAATTTACATATGAGATTAAGAACAGAAATTACAGACATGATACAGAACCCAGAATGGGCATGGTGTCTATATAAATAGACTGAGAACATGCATAGTCAGCAGAAAAAAAGTAATGCAGAAAGAATTACGGAGCACAAAATTTATACAGAAAGTTGCAGAGCAATATCGCAGCAAGAAAAGAACAGTGCAGTTTTCACCTCTCTGTAGAAAAGTAGACAGAAAATCAATGCTCTCAGGTTCTTGGCATTTTTGCAATTAGGAAAACACTGAGTTTGCAAAATAACAAAAATTATCAGTACTCTGATAATTTTTCAGAAATTTGACTGATTTGTGCAAGAATAGTTATGGGCAGCATACAGTTAATTATTTGTAGATACCTAAACAACCATGGGAATAAAACTAAATAAGGTGATGGGTAGACAGAAAGAGACAAAGTGTGAAAGAATTAAAAATAAAAATAGGCTGAATATCATACAAAAACAAAAAAAAGAAATCCTCACAAGGTGAAGCCCTAGACAGATCTACTTCTCAAGATCCAAGGATGAAAACTATATAATATAGAATTATCCATGTCTTTTTAGGAAGGAACGTCCTCTCTCTGACTTTATCCTACACATACAGGTCTAACCTTACCACCATAGTGCCAAAAGTCATTAACCTATTTGAAGGTTAAAAACATTATTTGGCTTCTACACATTACCAGAATATATAAAGTAAGAATGTTACTATTGTGTCTATGATTTCCTACTACACAGGGAACAGAAAAGATTCAGTGAATTCAGAATCTTTGTATCTTCTGTATCTTCAGAATACAAAGTAGCATTACAAAGTTCTAGACCTGAAGCAGTAAATGTTACACACATTCATCAGCTTTACAGCTACCACAGAAGTGCAAAAGACGCTATTTTTTCTTCTAATTAGAGGATAAAAATAATTTCTTAATAATAAGTGTCGTTGTACAAACAGGTAAGGTTGCACTATAAAATGATTTTAAAGGGGAAAAGCTTTACATTTTGCTCCTATACACTTTTCCTTCTAAAAATACCGTAGGAGGTATACAACAACCTGCCTGACTTCAAAATGTTACTTTAAAAACACTTCTGGTAACTAAAACCATTAAGTACAGAACAGTTCAGCTACTGATTTACACTCCTCAAAATAAAAGATGCAAAGTAGTTCAGATGAAGAGCACACCCTTGAAAACATAAGCAATGCAAACACTGCAGCAACTCACACCTACTGCATTTCACTCGGCATTACCTGAAGCTCTTCTTCCAGCTTCCCAAATATAACATAATGTTCAAAAACAAACAAAAATCTTCGTTTGCTCCCTCCTTTCCCCTCGTTGGCTCCGCAGCAGCCTCAGGCAGACGAGATCTAAGTGCGTGTCACATATTGCCAACATCCCCACAGCAGAAGGGATAATAAATCTCGACAGCTGCAGCGGGAACACAAAGTAGATACAACCTATGCCGCCCCCAGCACCCTTATGTAAGGGAACTGAGGTTACAAAGCAGCAGTAAGTATCCAGACAGGAAAACCAGCAAAGTTTAGCCACCAATTATGGAATATTTTACACTTGTAAGATAATTGCACAATTTTACTAACTTCTCAATGCCTTAAAAAATAACTGAACAGAGAGAGAGAGAAAAATAATAATAATAATAAAAAATTAAAAAAAAAAGGCTACAGAGACAATGGATTTTTCCTTTGCACAAAGCACCAGGGACCCGTTTAAAAAACACAGGATTATATTTTGAGACCTTTGCAAGGTGCAATCCCCGAACAAATCCTTGTCAACTCTAGAGTCAAATATTAAATTCTTGAAACAGCTGTCAACACACATGTAAATACCTGTACTACCTCTCTTTTCTTCACCCTTTATTAGGACTGTAATCTATCCAGTCCAAAAACAAATTCATAGCTTACACTTAGAAGCCATCAGAGAAACCAGTGAGAGTTGATCTACACTTTTCAGGTAACTTCCATAAATGCTAAAGAATGATCTGCAAAACTATGATGTAAACTGTGTGTCTGGACTGAGAATATACTACAAATACACTTACCTTTTATAAAGGTACCATCGAGAGGGATACTTCATGCTTGTAGTACATGAAACACTAGACTCTGAAATTCAAAAGGCCAAATTTATCCAGGTCATCAAGTCAACCTTTCTTCCTTACAGGATCATCGACTATGTGGATTGGGACTTATAGACAGCGAAACCATAAGAGTCTATATAAACAAAAGCACTGAACGAACACAAAGAAGGATCAAAATTTAACGCATTCAACTTTTTCCACCTTAACCCAAAGAAGCTATAAATACATGCTGTAAATATTTAGAAAGATGAGAGGGGAGGAAAAAAAAAGAAAAAAAAAGTCTCAAATTTTCTCTCACAAATTAATTTGACATGAGTGCTGCAAGGAGTGGATCTTCTGCCTGCTGGCTTCCTGAAGCCCTTGTAGGCAAATATGTTCGCAAGGAAGCTGACTCTTTTAGTGTTAATACCGAAATGCAAACAGATGATACTGAAGGGAGGGTGAGGAGAAAAGGCTAGAGAAAGAAAAGAAAAATCAGAAAAAAAATCACACTGTTAGAATCCTTTGTATGGAACTTGTAATTAGTGACCTGGTCATAGGCCTAGCTGAAGCGGCAAGAAGTATTAAAACTAAAAAAAAAAACCTTTACTACTGCTGAACATCACTGCAATACTGCTGAACAGACAAAATCTCACTTTGGACATGCTCATATAACTTCAAGTTTATATTCAGAACATAAGCACTTATTTCATCTCAGATTGTAAAAGAATGTATTGCACCATACTATGAGATTTTATAAGGCCTTATTTTATATCATGGACGATTCAATATGCACCATTACTTTGAGCACAAAGATTTGAAGCCAGGCATGCTGCAGAGAATAAGGAAAACAAAATAAATTGAACTGAATTTCCTTCTCTCAGTATGTGGAAATTCACTACGTCACTTTCAAAGTTTTGTTTAAATTTAATATAAGGAAAGCACAGACTGTGTGCGACTTTGTGACATTTTTTTCTCATTTTGGTGAGAGGGCAAATGAATGCATGTCACTTTTTGTGGCTCAATTTTATGGTCAGAAAATATTTACCAAGCCCAATCTACAATTTTTTTGAGAAAAAAAAAAAATCATTACTTAAAATCCCAGTTAACTTAAAAAATATATTAAAATCCCAATACAAACTGTGGACACAATACAAGTCAAGACAAATGTATGATGAATAGGGATAATTTATTTTTTTCTATCATAAAATTCATTAGAATATTTACACTTTTAAATCATAGCCATGCCCCCCTCAGTCTCTTTAAAACTTTTTTTGTTTAAGTCTTTTTCTTTTTTCTTCCTCTCTTACTCTGTGATTTACGAGTTTTCCTCTCAAACACAGGTTTGGCAGTCACCATGACTATGTTTCCCACTTCTTCATCCTCGCCACTTGAGCTACTGTACCCCCTTTTCTCCTTAGGGCTTGCTGTCTCCATTTTAGACACAGTTTTCCTCCTTTTGCTCTTGTCTAAATCCCTGCTTTCCAATTCCTCTACTGAGGAGTCACTAGAGGCTTCTGAAAGATGCAAACTCCCAATAAAACCACCTCCATATAAATGTTCCCTTTTGGAACCTGAATGTTTCTTTCTCTTCATTTGTGCTGTCACTTGATGATCTGAGCAATCCATGGGACTTTTCCCTTTCCTTTCCTCGTGCTGCTTAAGTTCATCCTCCATAACTGCAGTAGCCTCCTGAATTTCGTTGTCTTCCTCCTCTTTCTCCTTTCTCTTCAGGCAGGTCACAGCTCGGCGAAGTCTCTGGCTCTTAATGGCTTGCTTTTCATGCTGTGCTAGCCTGAAGAACGAATCTATTCGAAGCTGAGTCTATCAGAAACAAAACAAAATAGCTCTGGATTTTTTTTGTGACAGGATTTCAATAGTTATCTAAGCTGTATTACACAGTGTTCTAAATTGAGTAGGAGAAAGACCATTAAATTTAATATGCAACTAAATAGATGCTGACTACAAGACGAATTATCATAATTATAGCTGTAAATCATGCAAAAAAAAATACCTTCTCTAAAGCAAGAACCTTTACATCACTCTTTCAAGAAACTAGGTAATGGGCAAACACCTGTGAGATCCAAAAACTTTGTGTTCTCCTTATGATTAGACATAGGTTGCCATTTTCACAGAATCACAGAATGGTTGAGGTTGGAAGGGACCTCTAGAGATCATCTGGTACAACCTCCCTACTCCAGCAGGGACACCTAGAGCACAGGGCATAGGGTGGCATCCAGGCGGGTTTGGAAGATCTCCAGAGAAGGAGCCTGCACAGCCTCTCTGGGCAGCCTGTGCCAGGGCTCTGCCACCCTCACAGGAGAGAAGTTCTGCATCACATGGAGATGGAATTTCCTGTGTACCCATTTGTACCCATTACCCCTCGTCCTGTCACTGGCCACCACCAAGATGAGCTTGGCCCCATCTTCCTTACATTTTCCTCTCAGGTATTTATACATATTGATCATATCCCCTCTCAGTCTTCTCTACTCCAGGCTAAACAGGCCCAGCTCACTTAGGCTTTCTTCATACAATAGATGCTCCAGACCCTTAATTGTCTTCGTTGCTCTATCTTAAATCAGAAACATTCTAATAGTGCTCTTAAGTTTGTCCTCACAAGCCTGTCCTCAGCTGCAAGTTGCTAGAACAAAAAAAAGTTTATTAGGCAGATGCTGAATGTGCCCCTTACATTTTGCATAGGCCAGTGCAATAAAATGCTGTGATTTGACTGGGGTGCCCTGTGACAAAGGCCACTGCAGGATAAAGATTAACAGCAGAACCCAAAAGTCAGACACCATGAGATCTGCTTTACTCAACTACAGGCAAGGAGACTAAGCCAGTTTCCAGGTTCTCTCAAAAAAATGACTACAGGACACACTTGCGAAGGATGTTTCAGTCAGCCTAAAAGTATACAGATTTTATCACAGGTTTTGTGGTACTTTTCACTCCTTGACTAATAGAAAGGATCTAGAAACCTGGTTTAGACTACATATCTATCTTGCTGATAGTAAAACAAGCCAAGAAGCTGGTCTTTGCTCATCAGTTTTACAACTAACTTTCAGAGGGTCATCTCATGCATTGTTTTTCACTTCTAAAATGTATTAAAGTTGACGGTCTATTTACTTATAAAATGGAATAGTATAATAAATGGGTGCTCAATCAACAGCAATTGCTCAGTCTGCACTTCTCCCCAAAGACTATGAATGGTACTCAATGGTCAGTTTGACTTCACCAAAATTTTAGGGACACTTATATAAATCATTTTAAAATAAAGGACACTGCCTTTCAAAAGCATTAAAGGTGCTTCAGGTATCTGTAGTAATCAGCAAGATGCAGATCAAAGAGCAATCTGGACTTGAAACAGATGTTTGATAGATAACGAGATTTTAAAGCAATTTTTACATTTACAACCTTTGAAATTATGTGGAACTCCTCACAATATATTCAAATCATACAACAACAAAATTTCTACAAATAAGAACTTAGTGACTTTAAAAATACATTAAAATAAAAATATGCTAAATGCTAGGCTATTTTACAAACAGTATAGGCTCTCTGAAGAATGAAAGCACAGATTCAAGTGAAGTTTCACCCAAGTAAGTTAAGCATTATTTTAGATTAAAGCTTTCTCATTCATTTTAAAAAGTTTGTTACAGTTTTCTGGTTAGCCTTAAACTATACATAATTTACCTGTTTAGTAGTTTACACAGCTTGCCGTACTTTACCTGTTGTGAGTTCAGCTGTTTTAGCACAGGTAAGAGGACTTCATCTATTTTTGTCCTAGTCCAGCCAAAGTGATCCTGACAAAATGTATGGAAAGTTAAGGATTTTAAAAAAGAAAAAAAGAAGAAAAAACATTATCCGTATTCTGTAAACACACAAAATGAATACTCCTCAAATAACCAATATTTGGAGAAAAGCTACTGTAGCTGAAAGTTTTTTTCAAATTCATGTTCAAAAGAAAAAAGAAGTTATACCATGAAACACAGTATCTATAAACCTTAATTTACCTTAAACCTTAATAAAACTTAAGCACGCACACAGAAATTCATATATAGTTTAAAATAACATTAGCTCTGCCTGCATCGCCACCTGCTTTTCAACAATTCACTACAGCTGAAGCAAGAAACACGCATTAGCGCAAGGAATGTGGCAAATAATTGCCGAGTCTGCAAAGAGGCTCACCAGTTACAGAGATGCAGCAGCACAACAGAGCTGGGATAAGCCAGGCAAGAGCCATTCTTTGCATTCAGAAAGCAGTAGCCCAGGGTCTCAGGAAGGAGAGCAGACCTGGATGCCATACACATGTAATTACATACTCCTCTCAATTCCAGAGTGGATATCTTTGTAGGAGAGCACCTATAGCTCAGGCGGGGGCTCTCACACTAGTGAAACATTAAGAATTTGGCTGTTGTTGCTAACTATTCTTGTAAACTGTAGTCTGATTCCTTTTAAATAGGAGTTCCTGTCATAGCATAAAAGGATATTCTCTGATCTGCTCCACATCGGGCTTGCCCCAGATGAACTCGCCCCTTGTCTCATCCACCACAGGTTTCAGATATGCCTCTGCCACAGCTGGGTTTGGGAAGCCTGAGGAAAGCTGCAGATCCCGCAGCTTCTTCTTCACTTTGGTATCATGCGGATTAGGCCTCAGTTTCTTCTCTTTCTGAGCTTCAGTCCACCACTCACTGAAAAGCAGAGGAAAGACTTTATTTTATGGATACAAACCAAGTTTGGAATATCAAGAGAAACCATGCTAACTTAAAAAGCCTTAACTGGATTCTCTATTTCAGTTATTATATGAGACAAAGTAGGAGATTTCTAAATCACACCACCTAAGGGGCATATAATTTAAAGGTAGAAAGGAGAAAACAAGTGACAATAAATGTAGCCATCTAGCAGTCCCAGTAGGAAATATCACCTGGGTTCCCCATAAGTAGCCAAACAGAAGGCCCTAAAACTCAGTCTCACTTTAGAAGGACGCTCCACACAGACTGATCATTTTTTGAGGATTTCTGAAACAAAAAATAACTTCTGAGCATCCCTGCCATTGCCAGTAAAATTGGCTTGGCGCTCTTCAAACCCCCTTGCCCCCACAGCCTACCTGTCTGTCTCTTTCCAGGACATCCACTCCTCACTCAAGTGTCTTTTCTCTATGAGCAAGCTAGGGCACCTCCTCACACTCTTGGGAGAAACCACTTCCACTCCACTAGGGATCCATCTCTGCAATGAACTCAGAGGCAGTTGCACAATTCTGAAGTGGTTCTATCGTCTTCGCTTGTTTTGTTGCGATTGCTGTGTCAACGATCACCCTATTTACCAGCCATTTCAAGTAGGGACATAATGGATTCAGGTATTTTATAGTTAACTTAGTCTCCTTAATTTTGATCATGTTTAGGCAGCAGAAATATATATCTATTAATAGCCATATTAAGGAAAAACAAACAAAAGAAAAAAACAAAAACAGCATACGTGAATTTTAAGAGAGGTTCCAATCCATGACCAGGAAATTCATTTAAAATCTCCATTGCTGTTACAAACCCAACATTTGGGATGCCTTCAGTGTAATCACTTCCAAGCAAGTATGCTAAATTAATTAACTTGTTTCGATCCAATCCTGCAAAAGAAAGTCCATAAACTAAATAAATCTAGTGAATTCAGCATCTATTATTTTACAAAATAACAAAAGTATATAATCTGACAGATAAACAAGAAAGGGAATATGTAGGCATTAACTGTGTAAAACTGCACTTGATGCAACATTAGAGTTTGCTAAATTACTTTCTGGAGCAGCATTTCTGTGCTATGATAGTTTGTACTAAATTTCAATGTTTTTAATTTGTACTAAATTTCAAGCACTTTGTACAATTGTTCTAAAATATGATACTTTGTGCAAATACAATGATGCACAAATTAAAATGTTACAATATAGAAACCTAGACTCCCCCAAACACCACGTCTTTTAAGGTTAAGAGATAACTTGACATATATGTCTGCAGTTACAGTCCAGTTCTCATCTAATGAATTTAACAACACCTGAATCACAGATTACAGCATTCCCCAGTGCCCAGTTCTGAACTCTAGTCATATTCATGACTTTTGTTTCCTAAGTGTTCCCAAACTGTATGCCATTTGCTCTATTCTACTGTAGTTATTCTTGAAGATCAAAAGAGCCTGAGAAACAACTAGAAAGAAGGAAGAACCCAGGCAACCATTTCTACTCACTACATTGTAAAATATGAGGCTTCCAGGCTGATTTGGAGGGACTAGCTTCAGGACTGCAGACCAAGCAATCATTTCAGGGGAGAAAGGAGGAAAGTGTGTCTATACACACAAATCAAGACTTCCTGAATGCCAGTAAGGATATCCAGCAACTGTTACAAAAGAAAAATTGTCCAATACATGGAAAGGGAGCAGTAGTAACATGCTGCAGAGGGACATGACGCCAAGACAGATGGTGCCTATTTTTTGTTAAAACTAAACCAGAGCACTAGTTTGCTACCATAACAACAGCTAAAATCACAGGAGCTTTTAGGGAACTCTCTCTCCTCCCTGCACAATGTAAGCTACTAAGCTACATTGGTTTCATCCAATTTTCTGGGAAAAGAAACCAAAGATACATAATCGTGGGTTTTATATCACATAAAGATGGAATTTGTGAATTTTGGGAAAGATGAAAATTGTGAAATATTCACAGATAGTGAATTGGTTATTGTGATCTATGAAATTTCTACATGCTGAAGGCATTAAAATATTATTTCAGTGTCCATAATCCTACTTTGCTCAGAAATTTCAAAACTGACTTTATCTCTTTTGTCCAAGCAAAACATTAAGAAAAAATAGATTTTGCTATTATTTATTCTTTAACACATTATGTGACATTGAAGCTTCATAGCTGAACCAGCAATAATTTGATTAGAACAAGAATAACAAGAAAGAAGTAAAAATCTTGTCAATATTAAAATAAAAATCCCTTTATGTTCTACAGTGTTTAAATACACCAGATCTCTTTCTAACACAGCATGAGTCAACACTACCAAAATAAAATTCTACCTACAGAAGATTACAACCTGATAGTGTTATTTATCAGAATATAATTTTATTATGATGTCTGAAAAGTCATACTGGCATCTATCCAGAAACTGGTACCACAGTTCACATGCCCAGCCTGGATTATCATCACACTAACTAAAGTGCACTAAATGCAGGTGCAACCAGTGGCTGCAAGTTCAGATAGGTCATCTGGCAGTAAAATCAACAACCCAATTGCCTGTCTTCTCTAAAAAACAGACATCATCATAATGGTGACAAGAAATTCCATAGGAAACTCATCTTTAAAAACATACAGGTAAAATCTGCCTTACCAAAGAGTCTATTTAACATACTAGTATCTAAGCCTTACCTAGCTGGTTTTGAAAATCAACATACTGATAATATTCCACATATTTGTTCTGGCTGAAGAAATTTTTATAAACATGCCGTGCACCAAACAACCAAACATCACTGTCATCAGTGATTGTCCCCGAGGTCTGATCAGTAAGGTCCAGGATAGCACACTGGGCCTCTGCTTCCATTGGTGCTTCAATATATGGGATGCCAAACAGACGGAGAAGCTCCTACAGGATGGAAGAAAACAGCATTATCTGAGAAATGAATCTAAGATACTTCTGTTAGAACTGCTAGTTTCATATTTAGGAGGTGTTTAATCTTTCACAGCAAATTGTAATTGCCACTGAAAAGCACTAAATGATGTTAAGTCAAGGGGAGAATCCCACTTAATTGTCTCAGGCAGATAATGCCATGCAAGTAAAGCACTCTTTGACCATGACAATACTGCAGAATCTGCTGTTTTAGCTGCGCACACATATTCCAGTATCTTGCTTTCCATAACCACTACTGATTTAACATGGAGAAAAGTTCATGCATCACGGTAACATACGATGCATGAAAGAAAGATGCAGGCAAAAAGAAAAAAAAAAAGTCAGTAATAATTTTAGCACAGAAAAAGGTAACAGAAGTACAAAACACACATCAGGCAACAAGTAGAGGGCAGATTAGCCAACTTTTGGATGGTATTTGGATATATATGTGTTCTGACAGGCTTCACACAACCTGCTTCTATGGAATATGTTATTTAACCTCAGTTAAATATCCTACATGCACCAGATTTACATACTAATATTGGTTACACAATTCTGAATTACTTCATCTCCATGAATTATGCTTTTCGGTTATTCGCCTCCTCCCAATTTGGATGTAATAACTACTGAAAAACCTGGGTGTAAAGTTTTTATTTAAAAAAGTGTTTTTTTCCACTGCAAAAAAAAGGCTTTTGTACCCTAGCAAAATCAACTTTGAAACTGTTGACTTAAAACTCTTCGTTTTAATAAAGAAAAAAAGCACAAGGTCGAAAGACTTAAAACTATAATGGCAAATCTACCAAATGGCATGTAATATTATAGAAGTGTAAATTACTGACTTTTAAAAAAGTCAGGTAAAGATAAAAGATAAGCAGCTATTTAACATAGGAAAAAAAATTCAGTCATTTTAATGACATTCAAATTATCCCTTTCATTCAAATAAAACATGAATATATAATACTTACATATTTCTTACAATAAATGTATTACTTGTCTACTATTTTATGGCTATAGTAAATTCAACACGGTTTATTTATGATTGGATAATCCAAAACACAGTCGTCTTTGCATTTGACCTAGTTATCTTCCCAATGTTAATATCGAAACAAAAGTTACAGGTTTGTGCAAGAATTACTGGTGAAGTTCTTCAAAATTTTTTACCTAGGACATCAACCTGGGTTGCAATGAAGGTTTCTTTTACACTTCCATTTTTTGACCACTAAGGAAAATTACAGTTTACCTAAAGTCAATTATATCAATTCCATACTGCTAAGTTTAATTTCCTACTCAATTCAAAAAGTTCGGTGCTCAAAATGTGAAAATATTTTGTTCATAATGAATTAATATTTAAAAATAACATAAATTTTTTTCCAACTCTTGGAATTGAAGATTAATCTTCCCTCAGCATTTTAAATCAAGCAGACTGAAGAATACAACCACCTAAGAAGAAAAAGTTGAGCTACAATTTAAAAAATTACAAACTGCTTTTGAGAAAAAAAAACTCCTAAGGAAAGTGGGGAGGAGAATTCTTTTTATCGCACAACATGTCAAAATACTTCAACAAACACTACCTGACTTTCCAAGAACATCTGTCCTGTTACAGAAGCAGCAACACGTTCCTGCTGCTGCTTTTGAGCCTGAAGCATATTTTGTTCAGCAGAAAGATCATTTTCCAGTTCTTTCAGTTCCTCCTGAATAACAAAATAAGATTTTGGTCATTAAAACAATTTAGTACTTTACTTACCTAAGTATACTTAAGTCTTCTACTATATTTATTCTAAGAGTACATGCTCCTTTAATTCACATCTGTAAATTGTCATAGTTTCTTTAATGCAGTATATTATAAGACCATAATTAGGTCTATTCATCAGAGTGCTAAAACTTTACAATTTCTCTCAGTGGCAATTCTGGCTAACTCTCATACTTAAAAAAAATCCCATATAGGAGCAGATAAAAAATGCATGAGAAAGTGATAAACAGTACACAGCTATTGCAAGCAGCTGTAATATAGATGGAAGACGGTTTTCCCTGAAATGTGTATTTAGCTACGGAGCATTTCATTACCCACTTAAAATAAATAAATAATTACCAAATTGATGTCTTGCCACTCATTCACTGCATCTTGATCATCATCTTTGCTTTCAGCAGGCTGATGGCTGGCCAGTTGTACTTCATTAGGTTCCTTTGCAGTGTCCTTGGTGACAATATCAGATCTATCTTTCTCCATTTCTGTAAGTTCTGTTTTATCACCCAGTTTTTCATCACATTCAGTAGAAAGTTCAGTCTCATTACTGATTTCAGTGTCTACTTCAATAAAGCTTCCTAAAAAAGTAAAATAAACAGTTCAGCTTCTTGCTGCTAGTTTACAACGAAATGTTAGAATCTCTTCATAATCTGTGCTGTGATGTTTTCTCACCCACAACAGCTGCTATGTGCAGTTAATAGACACAAGTACTGTGAAACCACGGAAACCATGTGGCTGGCCACTAATACATCATTTAATGAAGTTCAAGCTACAGAACAGCATTTTTTTTTCCAGCTTCTCCATTTTGTATACTTACATTTCAGCATTACACCAGGGGAAAAATATAGTTCAGATTTTCTCCTCATCTCAAACACATTTTTTATGCACTGTGAGAAAAGACTGACTTCAACTCATTGCTAACATAATAATGGCCTATTTTCCTACAGAACCGTTCATCACGAAAGTCTTCAAACCCTAGCTGGAGTCAAGAATGATCACAAACACAAAATTAAAAAGCACATACCGTCAGAATCACTGTCTTCAGACTGTGATGTCCCTTCTACTTGTTTCTTGTGAGGACCTTCTGCTTCTGGAGAAAAGCTAAGTTCCTTTTGCACCTCTGATACATTATTTTCTGTTTTTGAAATTACTGGCTCTGTATCTTCATAAATTTTAAGATTCTCCTCTTTTTCAGAAAGGCCTGTTGTTTCAGCCTGAATCAAAATTTGTGTACTTGTCTGTGCAGGAGAGGAGCTTGGGTTCTGCATACACATGTTTATATTTCTATCTTCCAAAGAACTTAGGTCTGCTTTGGAACCATTTTCTTCTTTGTCTACATCACTCCTTTTTCTAGTATTATCAACAAGAGAATAATTTTCTGTTCTGGAAATAGTGATGTCATTGGGTGCAATATGAACATTTTCCAACTCGTAACTCTTCTGGCTAAATTCAGAATCTTGCAAAACTGCTCTGTTTGGTGGATGAATTGTAGACGTAGGTAATTTTTTTCCCTCCACAACTTTACGAATCTCATCATCCTCATCTGAGCTACTAAGGAGAAAATCCTTCACTTCTGCTTTTTCTGTTGTCACTCCATCAGTTTTAGAGGTAACAACTTCCTCCCTTTTATCATCATCGCTCAGAGCTTGCTGAATTGCCCGCAGAGTTCTCGGAGATACGCTGCCTTCCTCCGATCCGGGCTGATCCACATTCAATACTCTTTTATCCTCATCTCCCAGTTCCTCTTCTGAGCTGCTTTCTATCATAGCTGCCTGAATAGCAAGCAAAGTCTGGGGAGATGGTGGTGCTGTTACCACATTGTTTTCTTTCTCCATCTGCAACTTCTCAGATTCAACTGGGTTTGCATTAGCAGGAGACTCATTGATCTTTTTATTAGAGTTAGTAAACTCTAGCCTTTTTGATGAGTGTGCCTCAGTAGTTTCCAAGTCTCCACCAGTAGCTTCTTTTGCATGAATACCTGAAAAAAAGGGGTTTTGCTCATTTTTTTAAAATACATAACTGTTCAAGCTAATATTATTTTTACATAATGAAAATCAAAATCATAATTTAAAGATTAATAAACCAGTTTTCTACTTGGTTGTTATTACAGATAATTATGTCTAATCAATGCAACACATTCCATATAATCATTAGTTACATGCACCTCTAAACAGCACTCAGGTTTTTCCAAAAACTTACCGATGCTAACACCCAAAAAGAAGTTTTATGAAATGAAGAACTGGCATACCTTTTATTAGGATATAGTGAGAAGTATCTTCAGAGACTACCCTCTTAGATTCCACTTCTTTCACAAAACCACCTTCATTTTCATATTGTGTTTGTATTTGACCTGAGTGCTGCTGATTCAATTCTTTTTCTACATTTTCTATGTGTCGATTGAGGTTGCTTTTCTTAAGCAACCCCCTAAGCTGATACTGGGAAAAGTCATTTGACTCCTTAAAAAAAGAAATAAAAAAAAAAAAAAAAGAAATGAATCCAACTCAATTTATATAACATGGCAGGAACTGCCTCTTCTAAGCAAATGTATTTACTACACTCCAGAGAGATCTTCGGTAAAAATATTTTCTTTTTTCTTTAAATCAGAGAACATTTACTGCCTGCTGCATTCCCAAGTGATGGTGACAACATGTTAATATGGATTAGAACTTTAAGAGGTATCTCTGAATAGTTCTGAATGCTGTTTAAACTCAGTGAGATCTGAAGAACTTAAACAACAAAAATCAACTGGCTGAAACAGCCAGACCCCGTCACAAACACAATTCAATTATAACAGAAGCTACATGTGGGTATTTTTAAGATGTTGCCCATCACAAATGGTTTCTGGCTTACATTTTGACACAAGCTACCATTTGATATACTGTACTTTAAAAATCTTGCTCTGCTCTGAAAAACTCTTCTAAAAGTGGCACTGGTAGCATTCCCTGCTTGTCTCTGAATGGCTTTGGTGTCACATCTGCTTAATTTACAGACATAAAGACCTTCTTCCCCGACTACCAGCTCCCCCAACAAACTGAACGTTTGGAAGTCAAGCTGTGTCTTTCTGCATGATTTAACCACATCACTAATATTGTTTCGCAATTGAAATGTTGAGTGTAATGTTGATGTGGCATGAGACACAGCATGATATTTCCATCCTTGCCAAAAAGACTTAGTCCTTCACTTTAGCAGAAATCAGAAAATAGGACTCTGCATTTACCCATTGGAAGGATCTCTTAAGAATTATTACCTTGCCTTTTTCCCCTCTAAACATGAAAATCCTCCTCAAAAATCCCCACATATCTCTTGTAAAACGGGTCTTTGATTAAAACTTTCCAGATATGTTATTCTTCTGTAGTCTTCATGTGCATTAGTGACAGTAACTCCAATGTAACGTCTTGAAAATATCTTAAATTTTACCTCTGGCATTACTTCAAATAATGTTCTTTTTCGCTTTGTAAATTCTTTCATATCAGTCAAGATTTCATGTTTTACTTCTGGAGGCAAACTGTTGAAGTCCTCTGATTCAATATCTACAGAATGAGGATTTTCAAGTAATTCTTCCTATAAAAATGAACAACATCATACATAAGCACTTACTTCATATTACAGACCAACAATGAAGATATCTACTACATCACTGCAAATCTAAAGAAAAAAAAAAAAAAGCAAGACCCTTTTGCTACTTCTCATACAGTATATAAAACAGCAAAAAAGTAATCATTACCTAATTAAATAACTTGTTTAATCTACATAATTATTAAAATACAACTTATAAAAAACTACTACTGAAAACTTACACTTGGGGGTTTTTACACAACAAGATATTTAGCCACAGAAAGAACTCCTACGGCTTCTGTAATTCTAACTTTTATCCTTCCAAAGACTTTCTCTTTCAGAGACCAGACTACTTCAAACAGCGAAAACATTTGCAAGTTTTTTCTTTATTTACTATGATGACTGCATGAAAGCAAATATAACTATACCATTCACAGAGACACTCTGCTAGATGAATTAATTAATTATGAAGGAAATACTGAATTTACCTATCAAAAATATATTGCATTTGAATATTCCCTGGAGGACTGCTGTACTCCAAGTGAATCAAATCATATTTGTATTTTATGATCAGTAAGAATTCCTGAAATTCTTAAAATTAACTTACTTACTTCTCAAGCAATGCTCTTCTAAGCTTTACACCTCCAAACACTATTAAAATATTTTTAAAGCATAACACACGAATAACAGGATATTTGCAAACAGTAGGGCAACTGGGGTGCATTTACCTGCAGCATCTTCTTTTGAGTCATTCTCGCTTGCCATTCTTTTTCATCTTCCTCTTCTGAGCTGAAAATCACAGAGCTAACAGATGCAGATTTTCTCTCTCTCCCTCCTTCCTCCCTTGCTCCTCAACTCTCTCCCTCTCTCAAAAAGATATGACCAGAAAGCAAGAAGGCAGAGGGCTCAGTTAAAGCTAGATTGAGACTACTGCTGTGGGCTAAAAGTATTACCTGATACTTGATATTTAAGCTGCATTTTAGGGCAGATACATTAACACTGAAAATGTGCAAAGACTATTTTTTATACAGCATAGCTCCATGTTCCCAGTTAGTCTTATTTAAGATGACACAAATCTGACAAGCACCTATGAAATCTACTTCTGCTAAATATCTAAATGAAACTGCCAAACTATCTAAATGAAGAGAAACAAACTGGAAGCTGCAACACATTTCAGTAGCTACCCAAGCTGTAGCAGCCAGGTTCACTTAGCAGGACAAATTTTGCCACAGCAAGTGAGAGAAATTTTGTCAAAGAGAGTGACAGAGCAATGTCACTCTAAAAGATGATTTCAGAATAGAAATTTAATTTATAGGCTAATGTAATAAAGGTTGTTCTGTTCATTACTTTCCAATAAATAATTAGAAGGTTTCTGTATCCTATAGTCCTACTTCTTCAAAAACAAATTGAAATAAAACATAAATTAAAAAAATATACTATTTAGAGGCATACAAGCCAAATATCTATTAGTAACTTCAAAAACAGCACTTTACATTTTTATGCAAGTTTGTTATAGCCATTTCTTTTTAGGTCTACTTACCTATTCTTCTCTTCCTGCTCTAAAGAAGGCAATACATATATATCATCAATTTCTTCTCTTCGAACTTGTGTAATACTAGGCAAAGCTTCATTGCTTAGGGAAAACAAATAAAAGTAATTAAAAGAGAAATTAAAAATTATTTGCCCCTTTTAAACAAAGACGTAATAATTTTTTATTCTTGCCTTTTGCCTGTTAGAGCAGTTTTGATAGCTTGTCTCTTCAGAAACGTTTTCAAGAGTTTTTCTGTAGTTTTTCTGGAATCACTGCCTGCCAATTCTTTTCTTTGTCTTCGCTTAGCCTATAAACATAAAATTAATGCAACACAGGTTCACTAAAGCAGCATTTGCTGGATGCTGAAGAGAGACACTCAGTGAATTACTCCTATAATTGTGCATCCTGAGTCTATGGCTGACTCCCAACTCATTCTACATCCGTGGGGGTCAGAGCCTTCAGATCCTCTAAATCTGTCTGGTCTCTGTGGGCCTTGGGACTCGCTAGCGGCTTCTGAGAACAAATGCCTGCACGGGCTACGTGCAGGCACTGTTCTTGCAGCAAGACCCAGACTTATGTCCTCCTCTAGCTCAGGAGGAGGATTCTGATTTCTGTACAAAGGAAATCTGCACGTGTCAATCAAAAGGAATTTGAAGCTGTTGGAGCATGCAGCAGCGGAGGCTGGGATTGCAAAAATACCTGCATAGCACTGCATTTCAAGCAGTTCTAGCTTGGAAGCACAGGCAGTATTCAAGGAATCTGGAAATGACTACTCAACAGCAGAACTTATCTTTGCATGGCCATATTAGAATAGGCTGAATACAAAATAACTCAATAAGGTTACATACCAAGGTTTGTCTCTTCAGAAGCGGTGCCTCTCCATCAAAAACAAAGACAGGCCGAATTCGAAAAAATAGTAACTTGCAGAGTCGATGAAACAGAGTGAGGAGGTGAGCATTTTGTATGGAATTACCACGATGATCTCTGGCTCCTTTTATTGCTTGGTTCAACCAAATACTGATATCTTAAGTAATAGTTAAGGGGGAAAAAAGGGCAATCTTACACATAAATTAACAGTTTCTATACAGTGTGTATATATAACTAAGTGGACTCTTGTTCAATGTTTTAAGAAAACATATTGAAGCCAAAATAATCAAAAATGCTTGTGAACTTGGAAGAAAAAATTCTCATCCCTATTATACTAAACAGTGAACTGATGGAAGCAACTGTGCAGCTAACAGCCTCTCCAGCTATTTACAAATAAACAAAGGGTAACATCTTCTAGAATTTAACTATGTAGGAATGATAGGAAAGCAGATGTAAGAGCATTTCAAACTTTTTCACATTCTAGTCCTACTGCGAGCAGCACAAAATCCTGCAGCCTGACGTGCATACGAATTCTATGACAGAGGCTTCAAATTTTTCATATACACAAATATCAAGATTTTTGTTCTCCATGTATTAAAAAGCAAAAGAAATCTCTTATACTGTAATTAATTAGAATTAAACACACACACACTAAATCACATAGAAATATGTGAGTAGTTCAAATAACTTTGTGAGGCACAAAGTTGGTGTGCCAGCTTTACTTTCTAAGGATACCAACAGCAAGAATTTTCCCTTCTAGCGTTTCTGGGTTTATAGGTCTCCCAGTGCACTCAAGCAGTTTCCAAAGTCCTTGAACTCCCATTGTCCTTTCCTAGCTCCTTTGAGGGAAGAGAATTCATGAGGAATAACTGCACTGAGGATTATACGATACACTTCATTAATGAAAACCCAATGCATTGTTACTGTAAATAGAAATAGTGGGGAGAGAAAACACACATACGCACACACACAATTAAAGCAGGGTTGCATTAAATCCCAGCCATTAGCCTGCCAGACACAAAACTGCAAGTCAAGGCCCCTATCCCAGCTATCTCACAGGCAAACCATATAATAGCATAAAATAGCAGAATACTGCTTTGGCGTGCAAACAACAGAAAATAACAGCATATGCAGTAAAATTTGCTCTCCAGAGGGGCGTGGGGGGAAGGAGGGGACGCGGAATTCAAATCCGAACCTTTTTCACATTCCTGAGAATGCTTATCAAGAGAAAACAGACACCAGAAGAAACAGCGCATGTAAACTGCCTTGTCCAAGATATCACCATCATTCAACCAGCTTATTAAATCTGTAGAGCCCAAGAGTTTTACTTTCTGGCTTGCATGTAACACTCCTGGTATAAAACAGTAACGGCTGGCTAACAAAAGGTGAGCACAGACAGTATTTAAGCAGACCGGACAGAAAGGGACAAGTGCTGAAAGGAGCTGCATCTTCCAGCACGTTTCACCGTGCAGGGCAACACTTTACAGTCAGAGACCTGGCCTGGCTGCAGCCGGTTAGATTAGGGAGATCTGTCGGCACCTGCCATGGATATCGCCTGCGCTAACACATCAAGTGATTTCCGAGGCGTTTAATACTTGAAAAACCCGCATATGCATCCGGGTACAGCGTGACAGCTACTCCATGGGGCTCTTCCTTCAGCAGGGACCACGACGATCGATCCCCCCGCGCAGCC
>VZSV01000013.1:7958970-8006228 GCA_013398735.1 Nothocercus julius | reverse complement strand
TGTGTGTGTGTGTGTTCAAATGTACAGCTTTCCTGAAGTCAGGCATGTTCTTAAATATTTGCTCTGCCTGGGTCCAAATCATAGTTAATGCTTTTTTTATTATTATTAGTTTTTGATTGGTGCATGTGAAACTTTGTGCTTTCCCCTGCTGAAGCAGAGTGGCAGCCATGTGCCAAAATTCCCATTCAGATCCATGCATCTTCAGCGGGATTGGCCTTACCTACTTGCACCCCTGCTGCACTACATCAATCTTTTACTAACTTAGTAAAAGTACTGCTTATTTTTACTTAGCAAATAAGTATTTAATTACCCTTTCCTTGCAGAAAGGGAAATTGCTGGTGCTGAAGGCTCTTTATGTGGCCTGTGCGGTATATCACTTGGAAAGCCAGTTTAATCTTTGCATGGGCGTCAAATACTGCATAACACTATCCTTAAATTAATTCTAGCGGGCCTGTTTGCCTGGCAGTAATAAGAAATATGTGTTTTTGTGCAGCGTTGGACTTAAAAACAATGTGCAACAAAATGTAAGGACCAGTTCATTGAAGAAACAAAAGACCACAGTGGCTTCAGTAGAACTAGACTTTTCTGCCATTGGTTAATTTGTCCAATTAGTTTGATTTTTCTCATCTGCAAGATAAAAGTAGGGAATTATCTTAGTTAATATGTAATTACAGTCTTTTCCAAACTTCTCAGAACTTGTTTCCATTGTACTAGTATAAAATTTAACTTTTATACCATTTTTGTACCAAATTTCATATGAGATGAGAAAGTTTTAAAGTTTTTAAAGTTTTAAAAACTTAGCAAAATGTGTACTTTATTATGCTTTCTCAAAATCTTAACAATAAGGGAAATGCAGGGTGTACCTGTATTTCTCTTGAACATGTAGGCTCCAGATCATTATAATTAATTAGAAGGTACTCCAGACACCATTACACCATTAGGTAAACATTTTGGTTATATATATATATATATATATATATATAGTGAAAGAATTAAGCTGGTAAAATGAAGCCTGTTCTGTTTTTCTGCTTGTTTGTTTGTTGTTTTGTTTTTTTATGACCACCAAGTTCCTTATTTACCTGCATGCTTAGTACCTCTTCATCACTCTGCACCTGGGCTACTACTAGTAAAGGGCTGTACTGCATTTTAAAATGTGCTGTGTTTCTATACAAAACAACAAAAAAAAAGTATTTCCTATACTGCTCAACATGTAACATCAAGTAATTCTGGAACTATGTACATGACTCTCTGATTGGCAATTGCGTGTGACCTAATGCTTCTAACAGAACCAAATGTTGTGTCCTTACATTGCAAGGTTAGCTATTAAAACTCTCTTTGGAAAAAAACATGCTTTATTTACCTGAGCACTGGGACATGTGGTCACAAAGTCTGCTCCAGTGAAGTCTGCCAACTTTAAAAGGAGTAGATGAAGCTCTAAGAAAATGCTTGTGTGTTTTCTTCCTAATTAAGCTCCCACTTATTTTCTGGTTAGCTTCACTTCGTCACCAGGTGAGAATGCATTCCAGGTGAAGATAACTGCTCCAGATGAGCAGTTCACTCGGGTTGGTGTGCAAGTATTGGACAGGAAAGATGGTTCCTTCATTGTGAGGTACCGGATGTATGCAACCTACAAGAACCTGAAGATAGAAATTAAAATGAGAGATAAACATGTTGCAAAGTCTCCATATATTTTAAAAGGTAAGAGGCAGCACTATGTAGAGATTTCATATTGTGACTTTTCCTCATAATCTGTGCATGTTGTCTAGGACTAGCATAGCGCTTCTCAGGAAATGCTGAGAACTATCCAATCCCACTGGAGTTATGTACAGTTTATAAGTGCTCTGCATATACTACTAAGTAGAGAAAAACTAAATACTATGAAACTAATTCATACTGGGTACATGTAAAGCTTTCAGTCAGAAGCAGTCAGACATGGCTTTGCTGGAGTAAGAACATGTCCTTGCAGCGCTGCACAGGGCTTAGACCTAAACAGTCAGTGCTTAGTGTCTGACCCTTTTGTTCTGATCTCAGTGGCTTGATAGTTTGACTTATTGAAAATAATCTAATAGCTGTGTTCTTAAAAGGACCTGTTTACCATGAAAACTGTGACTGTCCTCAAGAGGAGAGCAGTGTATGGCTGGAAGAGATGGGCTGCCCTCAGACCATTCCACAGATTCAAAGAGACCTAGCAAGTTTTCCCACCGTTGATCCAGATAAGATTGCAAAGGAAATTCCACAGAGGTTTGGACAAAGACAGAGTTTGTGTCATTACACCATCAAAGATAACGAGGTACAGTATGAGTTGATCTGAAGCCCATATGGGGATCTGGTGGCAAGTGATCAGTTAAGCTACTTTGCTTTTTCCAGTTCAAAAAAACTATGTTAATTTGTTTTTTAAGAAACTGCCTTTGTTTGCTTCTCTGTCCTTGAAGTTGAATACTTTGAATACAAGCTCAGTAATACTTAGTAAAATGTGTTCTGTTGACATTACAGCTGAAGCAATATGAGGACAAATTACTTTCCAAGATCATACAACTACTAAATATGAGAATTGGGAACAATTAGAGAATCGCTTAAATGAGCTAACATTCAGTTTTCTATACTCTGAGTAATATCTGCTGTGAAGTGTCATGATGTGCGTCAATAAATTATGCTGTGCATAATTATGAAGTAAAGAAATAACACCTATCTCTGTTGAGGATCAGAGCTACAGTTCTTCATTTAAAAAAAAAAAAAAATTACTGCCTTGGGTAGAGTTTCACAGGGAAATGAGACTAAAAGAACACCAGAAACAGGCAACCAGTTTCTGGCTGCAAGAGACAGATCTAGAATGTCTGCAAAGAGTAAATAAAGCTTGTCTCTCTCTTTTTTTTTTTTTTTTTTTTTTTTTTTTTTTTTTTTTTTTCCTCTCCTCTTTTCTTATGGTTCTATGAGAGACAAGATTTCTAAAGCTTCCCAGCTGGCTCATAAATATATACATAAAATCATTCAATCTATCTGATTATAACTTTACTGTGAAGTTAGAAGAGCTTCAAATTATGCCACCCATTCTCTGAAATGAAAACACCAGTCCAGTAAAAACTTTGGATTATTTTTCAGGTTTATATAAAGACATACGGGGAACATGTTGGCTTCAGAATTTTCATGGATGCCATACTTCTTTCTTTGACAAGAAAAGTGAGTACATCTATACAATTATTTACATGTCATAATTTAAAGAAACCTGAGCTCAGTAAATATGCTTTGGTATTTTTATTACTAATTGGTTATTACGCTGTTTTTGTTCTTGATCAATAATTAAAAGATCAGATGGATTTTTCTGGTTGAAGTTGGGATGTTCTGGAATGCTATGTGAACAGTGTATGGAATATCACAAATGTTAATTGATTAGCAGAGTCAGGTAGGCTTTAAGAGTTTGATTTTTTTTTTTTTTTTTTTATAGAGTAAATTACCCAACTTGTAGGATCTAACAGAAAAAAAAATCTGTTTGCTATTCCATTTTATAGGATGAAGGAAAAAAAATAGGGAGTTTATATCATTCTCCACTAGATTCAGTGTGTTGAAAATAGGAGGAATGGTTGAACAGGAGCACCAAAAATCCATGTGGCGTGTGGGCAAGTTCCTCCATATATAAGCAAAATGCACCACATGGGCTCTTTGCTAGGGCATCTATAAAAAAAGGAATAAAAAAAAAAAAAAAAAATGACTGAAGTTTCAGCATACACAGATTGGGGCACCTATAGGGCACTCTATGGAGGCTTCTATACTTTGGACAAGTTTCAGAATATCTCCATGAGGGGAGCAATGTCCTGTGGAAACCTCAGGCATAAGAGGTGCAGAAATGGTTGCAGGTTTGGGATGCATTATATTCAAGGCACAGTGCAAACACTGAGCAGTGAAGTTGTAAGAAAAGTAACCCTAGAGAACAGAAATCACATACCAAAACATAAGATAGAAAGCAGGTATCAGGAAAAAGAGAGTTGTTAGTGCCACTAATAAACAATACTAAGGGCACAAGGACAAATTCTGCAAAGCAAGAATAGGAAGAGACCAAGCTGGCTAAGGAACCAGCTTTCTAGTGACCTGAAGTGCAGTATGGAATTGAAGGAAGTGGAAACTAGTTCACATTACTGAAATATCCATTAACATTATTAATACATGTGATTATTATGTACACAGAGTAATTTCAGAAGGAATGTATCTGAGTTAAACAGTTTCTGTTTCTGTCTGTAAAAATGATATAGTACTCCTCTTTGAAAGAGGAAGAGACAGGAACTATCTAAGTTTGGAGCTGTTACCCTGGCTAAGTTACTTAGAAATCTGTGTTTAAAAAAAAAAAATCAAAAGCACATTATTATTTTTATGCTTATCAGTATCAAACAACATGAAGTTACCATGAACAAAGCAAGCCAAACATTTATAATTTTTGTGTATAACAATATAATAGATTTTGTGTATGATGACAAATATTTTTATTTTAGAAAGGCTTTTGAGGGTAAGTCTATTGAGTTTCTCATGACCAAGATAGGAAAACTTTGATTAGAAGAAACTGTGGAACATAGTTGGAAAATGTTTCTTAGAGAATAGTTGCCACAGGTGAAGGATGCCCCAAATACTTCTTCAGAGATTTTTCCTAGGTCCAGTCCCTGTTTAGCAGTGTTTTAACTGAACAATGAATAGAGAATATACTTATTAAATTTACAGATAACATAAAGCTGTGAAAACCTGCAGGCACCTTGCAGAACAGCATCAGAATTAAAGATGTTCTTGACTAGTAAGAGAAATTGTTTGGAAAAGTGCATATAAATGAAGTGAAAGGAGCAGCGTACTACATAAAGGGCAGAATAAACCAGACAATTAAAATGAACGGTAGTTTCTGCTGCGAAATCGTTCAGTTAATGACATTGCAGAGGAAAGTGGTAAGAACGACTAAACGTGTAAAGAATGATTCATTTAAATAAGGATTTTTTCATCTCACAGAAACTCATGGAGATATGAAGATAGTCCTTGATTATTTATAAGGTTGCTCTGTGGAAGATGGAAGGAAGCTGTTCTCTATGGCAGCAGTGTAAGATAAATAATGGAATTAAATGTCATCACAAGAATATAGGTTAAGTGTTGGGAAAAGACTTGTGAACTCCAAAGAACATTTATCATCCTAGAAAACACAATTTGCTTCATCTCCAACAAATAGCATAGGATATTTTGTTCAATAATGCAATTGAACAGCAATACAGTGGTTGGTTTGGAGAAGAAAATTTAACCTATTCGGTGGTTTTGTTACTGCTGATATAGATGGAATGTAATTTGTAGTTTTTTAATGTCCATTAGATGGCACTATACTAACTAAGATTACTGCTGAAGATTGGAAAGTGTATCCATGCTCCCTTTGAAATGAAGATACACAATAAAACCTTTCTTGACAGTGTGTGCACAGAAGGCAAAAGCTACAGCTTTGGGGCTTTCTGGATTTGTCTGGCAAAGGTTTTATATCATATATCATCAGGCCAGAGAAAGTATGTACCCCAAGTTTGTTATTTGGCAAATGATTAATTCCTATTTCTGTCCAAAAAGAAATATAATGAAATATATTTGGACCACTGAAAAATCCTGAAATGTTAGAACATGACCAGCTGCTCTGACTTCAGGAATAAAGAGGTTTAAAAGCAGAAAAGTTTTCATATATATAACATGGCAGAGAGTCAGCATGTTTATGCTTTATAATTATAACTATCTTTTATGTGCATATATTTTAGTTTGTGAATTATTAGCCTGTTATCTTCAAAGTGTTCTTCCTTCAGAAAAGCTCTTTTCTCAAAGAGAAAGTGACATAACATTAACAAAATATTCCTAATTATACATGATCTCTAAATTTTCTGATACTAATCAAGACAGAGATCCTGATGCTATTCCAAGAGTTTTCTAAAAACAACAGCTTAATTATCCGATGTTCATAATATTCAAATACTGCATTATGAATTATTAAGGAAGCAAGCAAGAACAAAAGAAAAAAGATTATGTTTTTGTATAAAAACATGTGGCCTTCCTGTCCTGTGAATACTGTGTGCAAAGTTCATTTCACTCAAAAAGGAATATACAGTGACAAGGGTGTTCAGATGTCAAATGACTTGCACTTAAAGACAGGCTAATTTGACTATCTTGCTTTTGCTTTGAAAGAGGCAACTGCGGGAGGTGTAGACATTTACAAAAAATACATCATGAAGAGGGTGAATAAGGAACAGAAAAGGGAGTTTTGCAGTCGCATTGGTCATGCATTCAAGCTTCTGTGAAATTCAGTTTTATTTTCCCTTCAGCTTTCTGCTATTCAGGCTGAAGTGTCCCACATTTTTAGTTACTCCGTACAAGGCAGCTGGCTGATCCCTATCCAAGGAGCTGCCCTCCTTTGTACCTTTTCTTACTTTACATGCAAAAACCAGAACTGCAGACGATGCTCAAAATCTGGGTGCATCAAGGCTGTTACATAGCAGCAAAATTATGTCCCCTGTTCTGTTCTCACAACATCTGGCAGTGGCCGATATTCTGATAGTCTTTTGGCTGCTACTACACATTGAGATGTGATTTTAGGTAATGGTTTGAGTATTTTTTTAAATAAGTGAGGATGCAACGCCACACTCGATTATGCTTAATTATCAACCCTTGTGTTGACTAAACATGGTCTTTCCGTCTTGGTTGTTCATTCCTGTTACTTCTCTTGTGTTGGATCTCACCATCATGCAAATAGGTGACAAATCAGATCAGTTCACTGATACATCAGAAAAGTAGTCGACCACCCAACAACAGTTTTTCATACAGTCAACAACATAGTCCAACTTATGCTGGAAGCAGATGGTTGCTTTCTAGATCGCAGTGCTGGACTGGGACAAAGAATATGTGGCTAGTTGTATGAAGTATAACATGAAATTATTCTCTAAAGTGAAGTGTTTGTATCCCTGAAAAAAGATGTGATTTTTGTGCAATTCTTTTAAAAAAAAAAAAAAAAACTTTTAATTCTTGCAGTTGCCATTGTTCTTAAAATGTTGAGATGCCAGCTTTTAACTAAAGTACATTTAAGTACATTTGTGCCTTTACTTTTTTATTTTTGTGTAGGTGAAAATGCCAGATGTGGAATTTTTTGTTAATTTGGGTGATTGGCCTTTGGAGAAAAGGAAATCTCCACAGACCCTTCACCCTATTTTCTCATGGTGTGGGTCCAGCGAGTCAAAAGATATTGTCATGCCAACATACGACTTAACCGACTCGGTTTTGGAAACTATGGGAAGGTAAGAAATCACATCAAATACGTTAACTGTTTTACTGTTTATTTATTCAAACATTAGTAGCCTGTAAGTAGGCTAGGAATATGTAATTAATATCTTAGTATAACCAATTTTTGCATTGTATAACATATGAATTATATATACTAAAATATACTTTACTGTTTTATTTCAGGAATCAAAATAATCTGAATATGGTCAAGTCAATGAAAACCTCTCTTGCAGTGAATGTTTCAAGGGTGTTTTTTGTTTTGTTTTGTTTTGTTTTTCCATGCTGTGAACATGTTGATAACTGGCCAGGTCTCCTTCACAATCTTTCTAAAATCTAATCTTTTTCTTTTAAAGCCCTACTTAGCCAAAATTCTCATCTCCCATTTTGATTCCTGTTAACTTTTCCTGGTAACAGCTGTATTACTGTCTTGAAATACTACAAAATCAATTTCTAAGATACCTTCACTATCCATTTTGAATCTATTTACCATCTATTTAGATATCCTTTCCACGTGCCTTGTCACCACTGAACTGATGCTGTTTCCACAAAGTTGTTATACAAGGAATGTCAAGTTATTTTTATCAATGAAAAAAATAGGAGTGCAGGTGCATATATGAGTGTACCATGACTGACCTTGTATACTGGTGCTGTAAATTCTTTCAGATAATGGCAGAAATAAATGTATCGTATTGTTTTCTGTAGTACTACTTAGACTCCCTTATTAAATCATTTATCCCTCCTCTTCCAGAGTCAGTCTGGATATGATGTCAGTTCAAGCTAATACAGGCCCACCCTGGGAGGACAAGAATACCACAGCATTTTGGAGGGGACGTGACAGCCGGAAAGAGAGGCTTGAGCTTGTAAAACTCAGCAGAAAATATCCAGAGATCATAGATGCTGCTTTCACAAACTTCTTTTTTTTTAAGCACAATGAAAGCCTTTATGGCCCTATTGTGAAGCACATTTCATTTTTTGATTTTTTTAAGGTAGGTCACTAATTGCTTTCTGTAGAACTAGGTCCTCAGTATTTCTAATTATCAAATAACTTTGCATATATTATAAATAATAAAGGATTGCAGTTTTCCACCTCAGCATGAACAACAAGCATGACTAGATAGCTCTCCAGTGAGCTTAGCTGCTGTGTAGCTCTTAGATTGAAGATAATTATGTTTGCTTTGCATCTAAAGGTTCATTAAAACCACCTTGTGCAATCTAATAACTGCAAGTTCCTTTTTATTTCTTTTTCCTGATTCAGTGATCAGGACTACTAACATAACTAACATAGTGGGAAAAATCAGTGGATGAAGTGGCACATCTACCCTCACATCAGAGGATGAGCATCTTAAGAATTGCCGGAGAACATAATTGATGAAGAGGGCCTCCCTGTGTACTCTGCATTGTGATGAATCCCACACTAAATAACAAAAACTGCTTAAAAATTGCTGCTTGCCTAACCTTTCTCAATATCAGCAAGTCAGTAATACCCAGTGCCCTCAGAATAATAAAACCTAACCAAGCTACTCTGATCTTCTGTTTGTTAATAACTTATGGTCATTTTTTTCAGTATAAATATCAAATTAATATTGATGGCACAGTGGCAGCATACAGATTGCCTTATCTACTAGCAGGAAACAGTGTTGTGCTAAAGCAAGACTCCATCTACTATGAGCATTTTTATAATGAGCTGCAGCCGTGGAAACACTATATTCCATTTAAAAGTGACCTGAGTGACCTACTAGAGAAACTACAGTGGGCAAAAGAGCATGATGAAGAGGTAAACATTCATAATGCAGAGTTTCTTGACAAAAGAGACCAAAAAGTGCATAAGTTTAAAATAAAAAAATCTATTAGAAGAATTTCTGAATGAGTGTTATAACCTGTATAACTAAGAAAAACACTTCTTTACAATACATAATACTACACTTAATTTGGAAATTGATTTTTTTGAGAAATTAGAATTATTTTTATATTCATGCCTTTCTTTTAAAATTAAGAGTGCTTAAATTAATCTCTTCCATATATCAGTAGAGTTATGTTATTATTTTATGAACAACTCAATGGCATATAGGTACTAGGTAAAAATAAATGATTAATTATTGTAAACAATCAGTGCCATATTTAACACCAGAAGCAATATTGGCATCCTGAAATAACTTTATGACAGGATGTTTTTAAACTTTTTGTTTTCTTCACAGGCAAAAAATATTGCAAAATCTGGACAAGAATTTGCAAGAAATAATCTCATGGGAGATCATATTTTTTGTTACTATTTCAAACTTTTTCAGGTTAGTATGTTTTTAACTGCTACCGCCACTGAAATAGAAATTCCACAGGAAAAAAAGTAAGGGAGATAGAGCTGCTGGAAATTGGCCAGTCTAGCACTGAAGCCACAAAGCAAACAGCAGAAGTCAAAAACTTTACCTGGCTTATAAACATTGTATGCATTTATTTTCTATGAAACCTCTTAAGATTGTGTTGGTAAATTGAGAAAAGGAATCAGATCCCATAAATCTTGATGTAATCTGCAATAATATGTTGCCCACAATGATCAAATAATTCCACATCAGACATACACCCTGTGAACCACAGCTGAAAATATCTGTGCATTAGCACCAAGATATTGAAACTCCAGTGAGGCACCCACAGGGGTTCCTGTCAACGATTAAGTGTCTGTTTACCCTTCCCATGACAGTCGATGGAAGATTAGGAAGAGCCACATTACTTTTACAGAATTATTCAGCTGAGTTGTTGCAGTCATTTGCAACGAGATACATAATTTAACAAGTTTATGAACTAATAACGTAATTTTATTTTAACTAGGAGTATTCCAGTTTGCAAGTAAATGAGCCAAAAATCAGAGATGGCATGGAGAGAGTGCAGCAGCCTGACGATGACCTTTTCCCATGTACTTGCCACAGAAAGAAGGTACAGTATATAGTGTTAAATGCAGTGCAAGAGCTGAATGTCTTCAGTTCCTTTGCAGTGAAGTCAGTGCAGTTATTGTGCAATAATGCGTAGGATCAATTACAGTCTTAAAACCTGTTAGTCTTGGAAATCTTTTTATTCCCCCCTTAGAGCACTTACAGCACTAGACAGATGAAAACTGAGATTACAATTAACTGAAAAAAATGACTGTTCCTTCTTGATTACAGACCAAAGATGAACTCTGACAGAAATGAAATCTTTTTTTTGAATATTTGCCAACATTAAGAATCCCTTCTTAAGGAAACTTAAGAAAATCTCGAATTAAAACTTCAGTGGATATTACGAAGTTTATTGCATCGTGTTCTACGTTTGGAAGAAAACCAAGCGCCACCCATTTTCTTTTTATCATGCAATCATTGAACTTTGTTCAAAATGTTTTTATAATTTTTTAAATAAAAAACAACTTCATATCAGAGTCAGGTGTTCTTGTTCTGAGATACCTTTGAAATGCAGATACCTTTCTTGAACACAACAAGTCTAGTGTACTGGGGCTACTCACAAGTGTGTTCTGCAAAAATGGCTAAATAGGAATTGCAAACTTCCCACCCCATTCATCTATCCAAAATGGTCTTTCTCAGACCATAACTTTGTTCCTTCTGAGAGAACCAGTGTTCTTTGGCAATAATGAGATAATTAAGTAGAGTTTAACAGTGACTACTGAAACTAAACTCATTGCTATTTTGCAAGGCTATATTCTTTTAAAAACACCTACTCTCTACTGAAAATGCTCAAGTAGTTCAAGTGTTATTGTCATATTAACATCATCTCAAAATGCTGTGTAGGTAGATTAACAGTCAAGTCTAAATTTATGAAATGCCAAGTCAGAATATACGTTTCTAGCCAGAACTGAGGCTTTGTTTTACTTCATAATACATAGCCAGACAATTTAAAATCTATACGGCTTCTTTCTTTGAAAGTCTCCTTTGGAAATAGTTGTGAACTTTTAACTGTACCCTGTGCTTGTTAAATAGCATTACTGGTGGGAGATAAACATTTATGAGAAACATTGTGAGAAATATTGGAGGAATATTGTATCTGACCAAAATTTAACTTTCAGATGTCTATTGATTAGTTTTGCTATAGCAAAAATAAGACAAGTGTAGTTAGTTGTTAGCAGTAGCCTTCTACATCCAACACCACCAACCCACAGTTGTCTGCAAAGTAGTTGTGTAGAACCACTTCTTATCTAGTAAGGTGAGTAGCTGGCTTAGTGGCATATATAATTTACGGTAGGTCCTTCCTTTAGTGTAGCAGAAATCTCTTTCACGTGGCTAATAAACAAGCACTAACTCTTATTGACCATATTTGTAATTTAACAAAAAAAAAAAAAAAAAAAAAAATCAGGCCAGCTCACTCTGCTCTTTCCGCATCTGGGTTCTGTGAGTGATTGTGGAAAAGTAACTTCTGTTGTTGACTTCGGCCAGTAAGGAATACAAGGAATACTTTGTTGGCTCATTTGGTAAGCCACCTATGCCCTATATTTTTGAACTATAATAAGTTGATGTCTTCAGTGATATTTTTTATGTTACAACACCAAAATAAAGCTATCTGTCCCATCTCCTGACTAAAACCTTGCAGAAATCTGAGCTCAGCAGGGCTGACTCAGAGCACACTGAAGCAGCTCTGCAATGTCATTCACAAAAGCTGCTGCCGGGAAGGACCTCCAGTCTAGAACTGACTCTTTCCTTCAGCCTGATCCTCTGTAGCTGCGAGCTACAAGCCTGTCTGAAAAACAGGAGCAGGCTGGTGGAACTGTTGGCAGCGAGATGAGCCCTGCGCTCAGGAGACAACATCAGGAAGTTGCTTACAGCACTTGCCAGCCATTCAGCTCAGCATCAGGGCTCCTGGCTATAGCTGAAAACAGAAGCTTTTCAGCCATTTCCCAGGAAAGCAAGAATGTGGCTCTTTCCAACGCCCAGGTCTGCCAAATCTCCTGATGGGGGGAGGTTCTCCACCAGATGAGGATCTCCAGGCCTTTAGAGACAAGATGCAAAAGATGTCCCTGGCCTCTTGGGACAGTTGGTACTTGCTCTAAAGAAGCGGCACATAAAATGCACATAAAATTTCTAGGCTCATATTCAGTTTCAGTACAAGGCAGCACCCTGTCTGGAGATCATTCACACCAGAGTCCCACGAGCCTGCAACAGCACTTTGGTATCAGGCCCCTGGATAAGAGCTGATCATCACCTGGCACACTTAGCAGCGCTCTCTGGATGCACAACTTGCTGAGAAGCACGAGGCTGGTCCAGGGAAGTGGCCTTTCCAGTACATCTTCCCCAAGATCCTCTCCCATTTCAGAAATGGCCTCTATAGCACAGCCCACCACAGCGAAGCGTACAAAGTTTGTGTTTCAGAAATTCCTCCTGGGACAAACGGGTTTTCTTTCCCACAAAACCAAGAGCAACACCGCAACACTACTTTGTGCGCTAACAGAGTGGCTGTAGCACAAACGCTAAGAGCTTCTGCCAAAGTCCCCATTCACACTGAGCTGCTACTGAACAAGCCTTCTGGTGGTTCAAGGCTCACAGGCCTCGCCTTCAAGATCAGTTTGACCCCTTCACAAGACAGCCCTGTCCTGCTCACTGCACACCTTGCACGTGTGCAGGAAACACTCTCAAGCTCAGCAGAGAGATTGTTGTCACCTCCGAGATGGACAGGATGTTTTTGTTAGATTTACCAACCATGTCCACTCAAGCAGAGTGTAAAGGAAGACTCAACAGTTAACTGAACTGGTTCCCCCTTTGTACATTCACTTATAACTGCAGCTTGGCATTCTGTACTCTGCTGGTCATTTAAGCATATTGTTCTATTCTTTGGCTATACCAACAAACATCCCCCTCCCATAGTGGGGAGGCCTGCAGCTGAGAATGTACCAGGCTTCAGAGCTCAGGACTGGAGTTTTCTCTACGTCTGTCACAGTTCTTAAAGTGGGCCGAGGTCAAGGATCTGGCACAAAGGTGGGGGTAGGGGGTGGGTACAAGCCCCATTGGGCAATCCTACAGGGCAGGCTTGCAGGGTTCTACAGATCAGTAGAGTAACATTTCATTTAAAACATTTTGAAAAGCATCTTTTCAAAACAACCCTACCATCAGTAATATAGTCAGAAATAAAATATATCTAAGGATTCAGAGGCTTCAAAATAGATTTCCCCTCCCCTAGAATATTACTTTGAATATTAGAAAAAAAAAAAGTTTATTTGGTAATGCAGATCAATAAATGTATACAGGCATGATCATGGAGATCTAGAAAAGAATGCTGCCCCAATACCGAGTATTTGGTACATTTTATTCTTCCTTTAGAAAAAAAAATACTTGTTTTACACAGTTTTTATATTCATACAAAACTATACTTGCATTTATATATAGACCTCTCCAAAATACTTGTTTTCAAAAAATCACCTATCAGAAATAGACTCTAATTTCCTATATTTGGGAAGTGTTACCCTAATGTATTACTTAATCGATAATCATTTGTGCTCCAGTTCAATGTTTTCTGTGAGCCAAGAAAAAACCTGGGTGTTTATTTCTTCCATGATATCGTCTGTTGTTCGTCCTTTAACTGCCATCCCATGGTTTGCTTTATCAATCCAATGGATTTTTTTAGGGGCTTTCATTTTGCTCACCACGTCTTCTAACAATTGCTATGAAGAAAATCAAGAATGGGAAAAGTCAGAGAACCAGATGCTAAGAATTGTGCCATTACAGCTGTTCCTTTACCTCTTCACAACAGGCAAATAAAAAAAATGAGCTGTGTGCGCATTAAAAAGATGCTGACAAAAAAGACGATCCCCCATTCAGTAACGAAATTTGATAAAAGGTGAGCCCCCAGTGTCAGTTTGTCACTCAGCTGAAAACAGCAGAAATTCAGAACTTCAAAAAAATGCAAAGGTCAGAGCCCTGTGAAGGTTCTTTCCTCGATATGACAGACTGATAGAACTTAAGTCAGAATTGTCTACAAGGGCAAAATATCAGTGTCATTCCCTAGAGACTGGCTTTGATAATATGCAACTTTCCTGGGAAGATAAATGATAAGCCAGCCCAGAAAGAATTGGGATTTCCCCCATTAAGAAGGCACTCCAAGTATCTGCTGGTCACTACTAATTCTGGTAGCAATCCCTCATGAAAGTGTTACGACTCCCTGTAAACTGTCCAGGCATGGAAAATGCTAAGCACACAGTCTCAAATTCAAGTAAGACTGTTTAAGGACAACACACATGTACCCTGCAAGAAAACAAAGCAGAAGAACATTATAATCTGATCACTAAACACTTTTTTCTTTTATCTCAAGAAAAATACCACTTTTTTTTTCACAGATGTCTGCCTTGGGGGAAGAAATGGTTTGCTGGAAAAATGTGTTATGAAAATATGATGAATGCTGATTGGCATAGTACAGTTTGTTTTATAACCTGAAATAGTTAAGACAGCATAGCAAATAACTCTCTCCTTCCACATACTATTTATAATTTGGTACAACCTAACCTATCAAGAAAGACAAAACATTGAAATCAGCAACATTTTAGTGGTCTAAAAATGAATTACAGCAGCTGACCAAACATGAGCCATAAACACTGAGCAGCAAAAGAAAGCACCTCAGATTTTCTTAATTCTGATACAGACATTTCCCTCCCAAAGCTTCCTTCAGAAAATATATATTTAGCAAAGACTATTAATCCAGGTCACAGCTGTGGCCACCAATACTAAAGTCACTGAGATTAATTCCTATTCCTCCATACTGCCCTTCATAGCGCAATACTCACCTTTTCACACATCTCATCTGCTGATCCTGAGACAAATAGCACTGGGCACCTGATAAATAATAAATCCTCATCCCGGAGCTTGGACTGAAGTTTTGGTCGATGCAGTGGGTAAGATAAACACACTAATCCTTGAATGAAGTCATCATCACCATCCTGGCTAAGCTGACGTATCACTGAGGCAGCAGCTCGCGAACCCATGGAACGGCCTTTCTCCCATGTAAAAATAAAGCAAGAAGGTCTATCCACTATCATCTCATCTGTGTTCTATTAGAATAAACAATTCCTAAAAACAATCGTAATTTTTTTTCAATGCACCAGCATTACAAAATGATAGAGACACTTTCATTCATCAACTTTGTGGAAAATACTAACCAGAATTTCAGTATTTTTGATGAGATAACAGACTGATTATATTATGGTTTCACCTCACTATTTAAAAAAGGAAAAAGAAACAAAGAGGGGTCCTTTGCAATACTAGAAAGTATAATAGTTTATCCTATAAAAGAGCATGTCCAACATTCCAGACCTTTGAAATTCAAATAACAATGCTATTATCTTGTATTGATTTCCTTGTGTTGCTCTAAGATTAAGATTTCCTTTCCTTAATCTGCACAAAGTAAAAACAAAGTTTTGCAGCCCCTGCCCTCAAACCAAATCCAGTAAGTGTTTACGAACACCTCAAATTTCAGCCTAAAACTAGAAGTAAAAATAGAAGAGAGGGCAGGAAGGGGAGAGATAAATAACATATATATTTATATTCTGCATAAATAACAGCAATGGGGTATCAAAATATCTCCTTGAAGAAAAAAGCATATGAATTTATGATGCTCCAAGATTGAGTTTTACAAGTGGTTGATTCCAATAGGACTAAACTGTATCAAGGCGGATTTGCTTTAGCTTACTTGGAGGACACTCAGATTTTCCACTATCTAGTTAACTCTAGTCACCTCCAAGGAGTCAGCAGGATGTACTAGGAACCCAATCATTTATTTTTGCATTTTGTACGAGAGAACATCCAAGATAAAATAAAACTGCAAAATCTTCCCATACTGCTTCTCAAGCTGCCCCTGCACTGCCATGCTTTCCAACTTTTTGCCAAGAAAAAAAGATAATGAGCATGTGTCTTCTCTGTCGAGCTTGTTAACAAGTAGTATTAAACAGATCAATTCCCAGACTGGATCTTGAATTACATCAGCATCCAACACTAGCTCATTAATCCCTCTTTTGGCTGCTCCCTTACCCATTTAACAATTCTTGTACTAACCTCTACCTAAACTATTTCCCACTTCACTTTTCATATAACACAACTGATTTTCTATCCGCCACGGGATTTATTTAACAAAGTCTGGCTTGGGAGAACAGCAACTTGCAATTAACTGTAACGCTTCAAGACCTGTAGTAATCCCATACACGTCCTATTACTTGAGCAGAAAGGTTTTTTTTTCAAAGAAGCTGGAAAACATGGCCTATTGCTCTTTTCTTCCTTCTTCTGGAGCAGAATCTGCAGCAGCCGTAAGGATGGTGTATAGGTCTAGACAACCACACTCCCAAAGGATTTTTTTTTAAAATGTCAAGCTAGATATTCCCATTTTTGATCCAAGCAGCAGCACCACTCTACATAGCTGCTAGGGAACTGAGCTGCACACCTGCCCGGTTCATCCACCAGCCAGAGAGCATGTAGCTTTCCACCCCAGGTTACAACACCTAAAGGCAGATGATGTAAGTGGACTTGGCACCTATGTTCTGTAGTATCTCTACCTAATGAGTTTCTTTACTTTGTTCCCTTGCTAGACAACAAGCATTTGGTGCCTATCTCAGGTCAAAACCTGTCTGCCACATCTGAAGTTCATTCGTTTTATACCAGACTTCAAAAGCAAGTAATTACAATTGCTATTGTAATTACAATTGTTAAAACTGATATGAGAGAAAAATATAGATAGATAAAATACAGATGATGAAAATCTTACCTGCAAGGAAAACACCTGAAAGTTTATAATCGTCAGAGAGCTTTAAATATTCCTATAGAAACAAAGAAAAAGTAAAATATTACAAGTCACCAAGCCAACAGCATTAAGACAACTGAAGGGTTTTGTTCCTCTGTGCAGCTACTAAACAAGAAATGGGAGGCATTTCCCCTTACTAATTAAACAAAGATATATACATATATACAATATTTTGTGCATATATATTGTATCATATACATACACAAAATGCATATATATATGTATACAATATTTTCTTGTTTTTCACACAAATAACCACATAATATTTCATAGCAAAAATACAAGATGAGTAATAATCATGAGCAACTCAACATTAGTTCTCAGCAAGTCTGAAAGTTCAAATTGGCTATCAAGTTCCAAAACGTACCTAATTACTGTTTATCAGCCTCGTTATAGTAACAGACCACATGTAGGTTTTTGGCCCATCACACAGCACAGTAAATCAACACAATGACCCTTCACTGAGGGTTTTAAGGTCATGTATTTTACCTTATATTTCCAACAAAAAGATTAAGACACACAATCAGTTGCTTTTGACAGAAACGATAAAATTCAGCAACTGAATTTTTCAGTTTATAGAAGAAACTAATTGGATTTTTTTTTTAAATCACTCTCTACTATCTTAGCAGAGTCCTTTAAACTACTGCTATGCATTAGCACATTACTATAAAGTGGCTAACAACTTTATGATTTGAAGAAAAATATCATAGAGCAGATGCATGAATACTAGCAAGCCTGTTACTTCAACGCAACGGTTGAATATAGTACTCACAGTGCCTTCATGCAAAAGAATTCTTTAAGAACTGGACACAGTTTCCCATGTAAGGATATCTAATGCCCTTACAAACCTACCTGAATCTTGGATTTGATGCAAAGTGCTCAGATTACCTTCCTATGCCCTAGATAACCAAGGGAATGGTTCACTCCTTCATACACCATCCACAACAGGGACTCTAAACTAACACTACAGCAAAAGGTTGTTTGTTTTAACAAAATCTAGGTATGTAGAAACATCTTAAATAATTAGCAGCAACAAAAAGAAACAAAAACATGTAATGGCTTAAAGTGATTTTGTTACCAAAAATTATTTCAGTACCTAGACCCCTCACATGTTATTTCCAATCTCTTCTGACCCAAAACCTTCTGCATCCCCGAGTCTCCTGCTCTCTTTTCCCCGAAGTTTGTTCTCTCAGCATCATACACTTGGAGATACAGCACAATTCCAGGGTTAGTTTATTTTCTTTGAAATCCCCTCTGAAAGCTGCATCCCTTATTCCCCTCCTCCTCATCAAATACCTCACCAGCCTCCCAGGACACCCCATCTTTCATCACCACCCTGCCCAAATTCTTTCATTTTTTTCCCCCAGTTAAATATTCTCTCCTGCCAAACATCCCTCTCCTAATCTCTGGTGGTAATTTAAGAAATCCAACAGCAGTTAGGATCATATTTTTTTCAATCAGCTGAGAAAAGTTCAAATCAAGAAAAAAAAAAAAAAAAAGTATTATAGCTTCCTCTGGAAATACACCATGTTAATTGGTCTGAGCTTTGACAGAATCTGGTCACTCCTTACCACAACTGTTTTGTATGCTCTAGCCCTATAAGCAATGTTAAGGCCTTTGCAAGTAAACCGCAGACACAGAACTCCACGAGATGCAAGATAGGCTGCCAGAGAAACCAGCTGAGGGAAATTCATATCTCCTCCCGCTCCATGGGTAAGAATCACTCCATGCGTCAATGTCTTCGCTGGGACAGAAAAAATAGCATCCAGATATTTGTTTCCAAAAGGTATTTTCACTTTAACCTAGGAAAAACCCAAAAATATTATGAGAGAAATGAAAGCATTATTTCCAGCCTGTGACTTATGATGATAAAAACAAATAACATAGGGAAAAAAAAAATCTGTTTAAGAGCACTAGACTGCACTATAAGACAGTAAATCTACCTTTGATTTAAAGATCTTCCATGTGATCATGAGCAAACACCTTAGCACTCTGCACAATTTCCCCATATAGAAAATGAAGGAATCAAAGCTTCCCCAGCTTCTCAGCATCTTTCGCAGCATAAACTGACTTCTTACCAGACATTCTATGTATCTCTACGTCTACCTGAGTGCTAAATGCCACTGCTAACTTAAATAGCTTCCCATAATTACAATTCCCTATGTCAAAAAAAAATATTTAGGATCCGATCACTTATTGCAGTGCATTGCATGCTCAAACTTGATTATGCAGGGAAAATACTAAAATAAAGTACCATGATAAATGCATTTGAATATATGAGTTTTAGACACTAAATGCATCTTTAAAGCTCTTGAAAGCAGAGGAAAACAGCCTGGGACCAGGAGAGGACCCCTATTTCATACCTCTGTATATCCAGCTGCCACTGCATCTCAAATATTCTCTCTTGGCAGTGATCAAACAGCAGTACCAGGGTAGTGACTGTAAGCAGCCTTACAGAACTGCTACCTTTATAGCCATCTCTGTGCTCAGCTGAAACCCAGGAATGCAAACACAGGGTGCCAAAAATGGGGTGGCATTACGTGGTCACACATACACATACAGAGAAATAACACCAGAAATCTAAATATCCAGCACTTCTTGGCTACAGAGTTATTGCTCAGGGTCGCCTCTCTAGGAAGATACCAAGGTAAGCAGGACTCTGCTGGTCAGCACCAGGCTTCAAATTTCACCTACAAAGACAGTACTGGCAATACCGATCAAAGCTAGTGTGACTCACTAGGAAGGATGTGCAGGCACCACAAACTGAATCACCTTATACTTGTAATGGCAAATTTGGAATATGGTTCCAAGTAGGTTGTTTCTAAGTCTTCAGCCACAGCTGTTTAAAGGAGCTGAGCACTCTGCAAACTTTCTAAGCAGAACACACTATCTCCATGCAGCACAGGGTTACTATTATCCAAAAGGTAAGGGCAGGCATGTGCAGAATAAATCACTATTCCAACAATACACAGTAAGGCTGTGTTAAGAACTTGAAACAAGAATTGTAAACATTTTGGTAGCTTACTACAGAGAACGTCAGTTCACCTTATTTTTTTTTAAGCAGCAACACCAATAGAATTGTATGACCATAAATGTATTTTCCACAATCTGCATGAATGCAAACCTACAAAACACCACACTGCAAGCAGAGGTGTCCAAAATATTTTTACTTTCTCATTTCTATTTGCTTGCAGAACTTAAACTCTGAACCAATTATTGCCAGAATTTCTGTCATAGTTCCTTTTTAAGCAAAGGCTACAGGGTTAACAGAAAAAAGCTTGGAAAGCCACCCAAAACCGCAGGCCACCCAAGAGCCACAATGACTGCTTATTGCAACGTTTTCACCAAATCCAACGGGCGGAAGCCACAGAATCACCAGAGTGCTTGGGGAAAGGCCTCCCCGCGCTGGGGACAGCGTGGGTGCAGGAAGGCCACCCGTTACCTCAGCGTGCCTGCTCATTCTCTGGGAGAGCAGCAGCCTCTGGAAGAACACCGCGGTAAAGACACCGTTAATGGCACGAGGCCAAGGTGGCTCTTTGAGCTCCAGCCCCACCGTGAGAGGGACTAGTACCTCAACCACACACCGTCCAACGGCCCCTCAAGCTACCGTTAACGGCTGTGTGTGTACGGGGCGGGGGGGGGAGGTGAGCTGAGGCGCATGCGCAGGCGAAGCGGCGCTCTGATTGGCCCGCGCCGCTCGTGACCATTCCCGCCCCTCCCGCCCTTCAGCTCTGCCTGACGTCACGTGAGTGACAGCCCGCTGCCCGCCGTCCAGGGCCGCGGCTGTGCTTGATTGGCAGCAAGGAAGGACTAGGCCCCGCCCCCTAACCGCCAGGGGCGGGGCCTGGGAGCCGCCCAGCCACCAATATCTTAAAATATCATTTGCAGTATTTCAACCTTTTTTTTTTTTTTTTTTTTTTTTTTTTTNTGCAGAGACTTAGATGCCAGATAGAAATTCTTGATGTTTAATTGTGAGCTTTGGAGTTAGAACTATGTAAAGATTAGACATTCCTTCTTTTCTTCCTGTATTTCAACATTTTTTTTTTTTTTTTTTTTTCCCTGAAACTGTCTATGGCAGATTATTTAGTTAGAGATCATCTGTCTGTGCTTTATAAGACATCATCACCAAACTGGACTCTACTTTTTACGTATTACCCTAGTGGAAAATGAAAGTGCTGTGGCCGGTGTGCGGTTTCACCGTTCTGTCTGGATTTTATGAATGATGATCCAAATACTGAGGTCTCATGAGAAGTTTGCCCTGCAGACAGGTTCCGGCGTAGCCCATGTCTCACTGATGATTCCTTGCTGGCCTTGCTTTGACTGGGGGCTGACAGTTAACGCCACATTCCAGGCCCAGACGTTATTACCGTAACATGAAAATGTTAAGGATGGAAATGGAGAAGTTTATCTGTAATAAAGCTGAAGGAGACAAGCACATTTGTGCTAGAAATGACTAAAAATCATAAAGCAAAATCCAGGAACTGAGGCGTAAAGTTGAATGAAAGCCACCGAAGCAGATGGCGTGGGTTCCACACACTTCAGGTCGGTGGCGCAGTGACTTTAATGGATTCAGCCTTTCCTATCTGCAGAGAGTCTTGAGGTCGCTGCCACCTGAGACACAGCTCGCACCCAGGACGTGCTGCAGGCGGGTGGACGCGAAATGTTCACGAGCTCTCTTTGCTGTTGGCTTAGTAGTTAATGGCAGAAGTGTTCGCACCAAAGCAGTGCCAAAGATACTCGTCGTGGTCGGAGATCCCCCACATCAAATTAATACGTTGCACCAACAAAGAATTTATAAATGAGATGCAGATTAAGAAGGTTTGGCTGCTGTTCTGAAGAGGATGCAGTTTCAGCCGCAATCTCAGTTCTTATTTCAGAACAAAGAGATGCAGGAAGCCTATATATTGCTGTAGGCACCTCTGGCAGGTTTGATAGGCCAGAGAGAGCTGGATTCGAAGAAACAGTGGTTGTTTATTAAAGAAGGATGTTATCCATGATCTAAGCTTGGGACTTCTTGACTTCCTATAGAATATCAGACAATCCCTGTTTGTTTCTTTGGATTATAAATATAGGTTTTCATGCCAGAGACTTAGGTTTGTATGTAGTAGGAGCAAGAGGGATGACTTTTCTCACTGCTTTTGTTTCTGAATAGATTTGGTTAGAAAACTAGTGCATACAATATTATCTTTTTTTCTGTGTGTCAGAGCAAAATAACTAAATGCTCAAGGGCATGGGGAATAAGAAATAAATATGTGTTTCTTTTTGCAATCTTTTAAACAAAGCAGGATCAAAGTTTTAGACTGGAGACAGGTACATCTGTATAGAAAGTTCTACTCTTATTCAGAATGAGAAACCTAGCATTTGAAGAACTTTCATTATTTTCTTTTTCTTAGTGTATGTATATACACCAACACATGCATGTGCTGTGTGTGCACAACACGAAGAGTATAGACCTTTTACTGAATTTCTAAAAGTGAATAGCAAGCTATTATTTAATTACCCAGTATATTTTCCAGAGTTAAAATGTAAAACTTACATCCAAAACACTATTTTTTAACTAACTGTTGTATCTTCTTTAGGCTTTGACAAGATGTTGAGGTCCTAGGGAGAAACAAAACAACTATGATATGCAGATTTTTAACAGGGCATGTGTAAAGCCCTTTTTTATTACACTCAAACAACGAACGGGGCCTTTTGCACTGGATGATTTCCCCTGGAAAGGCTGAAAGACCAATCTAGATGCTACATTCAGTAAATGCTGATGTCATCCACCCGGAAGGTCAGTCAGCTGTCTTGGTTAGAACATGATTTGGGACCTTGGACTCATCAGAATATGAATTACTCAAATAGAACTTTTTCAAATAGAAGTCCCAAATCTGTTTCTCTTAGTACTAAGTCTGTAATTCAATTTGATAAGCTGTTGTATCCATCAGGTAATTGAATCAATAAACATCAATAACAAAACCATTGGTTTATTATTTTAGTTTCTATCATTACGTACATCTGTCACTTATCAGTAAGACTTGCTCTAGTGAATATTTTCTAGGTAATAACCTAGCAATGAGACCGTAATGTGGACAGAGAACCTGCTTCTTTTTTGGAATTATATTGGCTATCGTCTCTGAGAGCACAGATGATTTCAGATAACAAATGTACAATGCATTAAAATTTTCATTTTTCCATATCCCTTTCAAACTGCACAAGTCTCCTAGGGAAGATTTTTGGCATTGTAGTAGCAGTGCTAAATGGAAGGCATTTACTTTTAATTAAGGAAGTTGTCATCATCATGCGTGCTCCTGAGCAGCAGCTTCTGGATGCTATACATTTCTTGGGGTCTTTGTGAGGGATTTTGTATTCCCTCATTGGTTTTGGTATAATGCAACCCCTTCATTTTCGAGTAGCAGCTGTCACAGTTTATTAGGATGCTGGGCTAGGGATTGTTGGCAGGAGATAGTCCTGGCTAATCTCTCCCCAGGACTGTCTGTGAACTAACCTGGCCAGAAGCCATCGAAACAAACCTTTCTACTGCTGCAAGAGAAGAATTAATAGTTTTGGCATGTTTGTATAATTGAATGCAAAACTCGATTGCATATATATTTTCACTTTGAAGTTTTGCTCTGTTTGTACATATTTACAATGATGTATTCTGCAGTCATGTAGTCAATCGAGTTACCTATCCAGAGATTATTGCTATTTATAATTATAAATACGCCATGTAAATGTGAGAAGTCAGCACATTTTGCTTCTCACTGCAAGCTAATGCAGCAGATGGCACTTCTCTTTGACACATGCAAATGTTCACGCATGTTAAAAACATGATTTATTCATCCATAAGTTCATTTGTTCGCAAATTGTCAGAGCACGGGCAACTTCAGGGCAATCCTGACCATCCCAGCCTTAAACTGTGCTGTGACTCCAGTCCACAGGGAACTCAGCTGTGAGCACAGGAAATAGAAGGATATCTGTACAAGTTGGGTTTTTGTTCTTTCTGAAAGGATCTAAAGGAATGATAATTAATTTGAATTATCATATTATTTACAAAGTTTTGTAACTTTTTTTAGCGTTATGTGAGATTCCATGTGAAAATATGTTCATCACAGAGCACTTGCCAACTGAAGAACCGACATGCTCAGCATATCATGAACTGCCCTGTTTTATCCATTTTATACCTATTTTTATGTTTTTGTAAAAGGTATATATATGCTTTATATATACACAGATATCTACACACATATATAATAATAAACTAAGAAGTCTCTTGGAATGTCTGAAAGACTTGATCTGAATATGTAATTTTTTGCTCTTGGTGGGCTAAGCCAACTGGAAGACAGTGAAGCTTTTATAAAATTGTGTAGAAACGGTTCTTACAGTCTTTGCTAGTCTGGAAGAGAAAGTCTGGGAAAGCTGCACTTACTTTTTACATGTGTGGCTCATTTGAAATCCAGAAGCGAGAGAAAGATGAGGTTAAGGCTGAATTTGAGGTAAAGGATGATCACAGTCTACCTCACTAGTGTCACAGAGTCAGGAAAGTTGGGATCCCTCAGGCCCCCAGGATTCCAGAGATCTCTCATCCAACCTCCTGCTCCAAACAGAGTCAGCCTTGAGATCAGATCATGTGGCTTTGTCCAGTCAGATCTTGGCAGCCTCCAAGAATGCAGACTGCAAAGCCTCTGGGAAACCTGTCCTTATGCTTGATTATCTTTAGAGAGAGATTTTTTTTCCCCTTAAGCTTAGTGGTCTGGAAGTGTGGTGTTGCCATTGCCACAGGCCATATATTGAGCTACCAAGGCAAACCTGAATACCTCTCGGGCTTTGTCTGGACTTGTCTTGACTGCCTGGAGAATTGTTTTAGCAGGTAACACCAAGGTGTAGAGCACGTTAGCAAACATATAGAAACAACCTTAGTGGGTCTTAGAGTGAGGGGGAAGAACCATCAATATCCGCCCCTTCCCACTGAAGGATTTAGGATAAAGATGACCCACCATACTTACCCTAACTAAATAAATTCTTTACAAGTATTTTCACTCTATTTTCCCTTAAAAAGGAAGCACTGGCTCTTTTTAGGGCTTTTTGTTTGTTTGTTTTTACTCCTTGTTCACTAACACAAATTCAGTTAGGGACACTACCTTAGAATAATGCATTTTTTATATCCTTATTGCATTAAATGATTTTATGGTGTGTTTACTGCTAAAGTTGATCATATGCACCTGCAATAAAATATGTCATGTGAAGCTGTTTCATCAGCTTTGTATCTAGAGTGCTTTTGCTGGTTCACAGATGCAGTGTTTCTAATAACAAAATTCTTTAGTTGCTAGAAAACTGCCCGCTGACTATCCCCATATCATTTCTGGCATTAGAGCTTTTCCAATATGCTCTTGCCAATGCATATGCTTCTTAGAACATTTTTCCATGTTGGATCTCATTTTATTATTAGGCCACATTCCTTCCCTCTCCTAGTTTTCTTTGTTATTTCCAACAGTGAATTCTTTGAATTTTCCATATTCTTCATCGTAATATAAACTACCAATATAAACCTTTTATTTATTGACCACATCTTCCAAGTAAATGAAGAGGTTAAATAAATCCAAGCCACACAGCAACTTCTCTGTGGCACCATTAAACATGTCCTGACCTAGTTCTTTTCTGAGCTTATTGCTATGTGAAGTTAATCATGCCAGGTATTCTGATCTCCATTTTAAGTTATGGGATGCGTGTCACAAAATATGCCTGCCTTATTTTACAAGAACTCACGCAGTGCCAAGTGGAAAATCTTACGTGAGATGGTGCAAGGGGCAAGAAATTACTGGAATTCATCTGACAGCTTTTAGCCCCAGAAATGTTTGGTACTTCTTTTCCTCAGCACTTGTAAACCAATATCTTATATGACCAGAATAAGTTCAGAAGAAAGATGAAACACAAGACTTTATCCATAGTGAATACTTCAAAGAACCTGTAGTATCACACGACTTATTTATGAGGAACCAGCCATTCCGATTTTGACCTCTGAACTTTTCTTGAATACTCAGCCTTGCCTGAATCACTTGGCTGCTTTATCAAGCAAAGACCAAGCATTTAATTTGAAGATTGGATATAAGATCACAAGTCCCTCACATGTCCATTCTGCAATAATTCCATTAGCTAAAAAACAACCAAGAAAAAAAAACATTGCACTTTAGCCCTCTGGGAAAATGCTAAGGATAGTAACATTACACTTAGAATTTAGAGAACTCATTGCCATAGGGAATTTTTAAGTCTTTGCCAATGGCAGCAAATCAGACTGAGAATGTCTGAGCAATGACATCAGGCACGTTGTCCCTGGAGTCAAGAGGAAAGTTGGCGGTAAAGCCAGAAGGAGGCAGACTTGATAAACTGCGTCACACGTGTGCCAGCTTGCACTGGTGCACACAGCAAGGCCTTGGCCCTGAGCTTCATCGAATGGTGGACAGGAGCAGCGCTAATGAAAGGGATGCTGAAAAGGGGCTCCAAAGAAAGATCATCTGCAGAATTAAATTTTATGGTGCTATTTGTTTTGAGGTTTAATTACTGTTTGCACTTCAAAAACAACAATTTTCTCTGTGTTTTTTTTGTTGTTGTTTTCATTTTCCAAGTGAACAGCTGCAAGGATTCTGGATGATGAGCTTGAAATTTTGAGCCTTAAGAAGATGAGTCCATTGCAGGTTAAGGAGGGTTTATCAGCCTTCAGTTTGGATCACAACCAGATTTAGTCCAGCGTTGTACTGTTACAAAATCAGTCATAGGATCCAAAGGTGGCCAACTGTGTTTATAAACTCATTCTTCTCTTAGTTGCCAAATTCACATTGAGCTCTTGGTCCATGCAAATGCTGAGCTTAGATCCTAGGCCCTATGTGGACTAGGACTGTGGTCTATGCTCTGTCTAAACCAAAGGGAATCATGTATGACTTTGTATCGTGGACCTCGTGTTGCCATTTTCTTAGTTGAAAGAATGAATTATTTGCAGTTCCAAGTTTTCCAGCTGGAGTTGGAAACAACTTTTCTTGCAGTTAATGAGCTCATTCAATGATATTTTTGAAAAACTGCAAAGGCATGCTTTCAATGACAACATGGTAGTCCAGCACAGAAGGAATTAAGATCAGTAGAGTGATAGGATGAGTAGTGAAACAAGAGTTGGAAGAAACTAATGATTTTGCATTATTTTAAAATTTTAATCTGTTAAATTCTTAAAATCTTTTTTTTTCTGTGTGTGTTATTGGAATGCTATGGAAGATAATGCAGCAGCAAAATGTCTCAGTAGATATCTTGACATCACTGCAGTTTAGTATCGTTAGGGCTTTTTTGTAGGACCACAGAAGTTGGAGAATTGGAAGCCAGCTATGTCATCTAGTCCTATCCCTGCAAGTGCGGTGTTGGCCCACTTCAGATCTGAGTTTTTCCAAGTATAGAATTTCTAGCACAAACTCAAGGAATTTATAATTACAATAATCACTTTCACAACCTATTTTCAGATTTTGCTTGTGATAATCCAGTCCTTTTATCAGAACCTTCTCCTTTGCTGCAACAGGCTCATGACATCTGTATTTTTCGAAGAGGAATGACAAACTGTCCTTCCTATGGGTTCCCCTTCTACAGCTGAACAGGTCTCAGAAGACTGTGACAAAATCACCTGCTAGTATGCTGGGGACTTAACATTGCCTAAATTCTAAATATAAATGTTTGCTTTCATCCACATTGCAGTATATTGGGTTGTGTCACATTCCATGACTTCTCCCTCTGTATCATTGACTCTTCCCCAGTTATGCTGGGGTCTAAACTTCTCTTGGGAAAGTATTTATGGCAGATTTGTTGAGAAGCGTGAGATGCCTTCCGAGGCAGTATTCACTACACAGATGCCTATGGCAGCAGGGAGGAGTACAAGTAGAGAATGAGTTCTGTGCAATGCACCAGCAAGAATGCAGAAAGGGCCGCAGGAGAAAAGTGTGGCCCTTTGTGTTAGAGAGTGTCATAAGGAGCCATCACACATTGTGGTCAACTCTGGCCCAGTTGGAGGCATTCACATTGTACCCACTAAGAACTTCTGGTGTTAGTAAGACTTTGACATGAGTTGTTTCTCTTCTTCCTCAGGCAGAAGAACGCAACTGCTCCTGAATTCCTTACCTGGCCAGAGTGCAACCGTCTCTATCAATGGCAGGATCTGCTGGTGTCACCGTGCATATCTTAAGGCCAATCAAAAGTTTGAGGTTCTGCATTAGCTTCATGCCATGCTATATCATGACACTGTGGTTCACTCTTGCACTGATCAAAACAACCTCTTATTTTCAAAGCAAATAATAATAACTGCATCAAGAACTATTGCTGTAGGTATAATTAGTTGAAGAAGAATTAAAGTTGAAGAATTAGTTGAAGAATTACATTAGAGAATTTTAAATACAATAGGCTCAGTCTTTTACCAGGTGTATGTTATACTTGGAATTATCCAATTAATTTCCTAAATATTTAGCCCTACTGCAAGTAATTAAATATTTTGTATCTGACCACTACACATTGTATCAATAGTATCAACATAAAGAAGTTTAATCACAGGAACCCCCACCATAGGTCTACGTAAAAACCTCCCTATACCCTGAGCTATATCTGTAGCAGCGAATGTGACAATACCAGGACATATGCTCAGGCTTTTGATGCTCCCTGGCAGTTGTAGCCCATGCCAGCTAGACCACTCCAGGAGTAGCCTGGGAGGTGGCATGAGCCAGGAACAGTAAGGATGAGGTTACCCTGGTTTTGGCAAAGGAAAGGAGATTTGCCTCTCAGTTGCTTTCCAGGCTGGGCTTATCCTTGGAGCCAAAGCACAGCCCAAATTTTTTTACTTACCAGAATGGACATAGACACTGATGAGGTCGTTTCTACTCTATTTGTGTATGACATTCACTGAAATAGCTGCTGAGAACTTTTAAAAACTACAGATAGGGGAAGAAAGAGGCTGTGTCACCACAAACACACCAGATGACACAGAATCTATGTCCCTGCAGCCTCCTCATTCCCCATAAATTTATATGTACATTAAAGAATATAATGAACTCCAGATGTTTATTCTCTCAGTCTGTGCCAAGGGGAAGTGGGCTATCGTTTTTCTTCTTTTGAAATGGATTGCATGTTTTTTAATTGCTCATACAGTACAGATTACTATATATTTTTATGTTTGTACAGTATAGTATTTATGTGCAAAGTTTCAGTCCCAGGACTGGTTTATATAATGCTAAATACTGTTAAATACAGTTTAATACTGTTTACTGCTGAGCTGCACTTATGGCTACATGCTATAACCTCAGGAATCTTTCCTCTTTATCTTAGCACAAACTTTCTGCACATTAACTCAGTTTACAGGGACAGGGATGACAAAGTTATCTCTCAGATATGTCCCAAGGAATCTGATGGGCCAAACTGTTTGTCTCCAAAGTTGTTTGTTACCAACATGGTGAATCTGGACAGCTGGCAGTCAGACAAGAAGCATCCAGACTGTCCTCTCACAGCCAGCTTTACTGCATACCCACACAAAGCAGTGATGTGTTGTCCTTGCCAAGAGGGTCTCACCAGTGCATTGGGACTCCAGGGAACTGGGGATGGAAACTTCTCTGTTTCATGAAGATTTACTCCTTTAGGCTCATGTGCTACAGAATCTTTATTTTGACCATCTCTCATAAGATTTCTAAGTCATTGTTTGAGACTTATAATGCCTTTGCGTATCTCAGAATTTTTTTTCTTCTTCTTCAGCAGTTACATCCTTTTCTTTGCCTTTCTAGAGACATTTTATTCAGCTTTCCTTCTTTCTCTCTTAGGGAGACTTAAATCATGCAATGGCAGTTGCTCTTTTTGCTATCTTGGGGAAAGAACTTGGCACAAGTTTCTTATGCTCACAGTTTCTCATACCAGCTACAGCAGGCAGCTTGCTTACGTTGCACCTATATGTACCATCAGCTATTGGTTCAGCAATAGGAACACTGAAGCAACCAAAGCTGTAGCTGTGCAGGTACAGCTAATAAATGTCATAAGTAAGGTGTTCATCCCTGTGGATGTCCTATTGCTGGCTTTTTGTACTGAAGTACATTTATTTCCTGAATGCTGTTAAAGTTACTGTCCCAGTCAGAACTGCAAGAGCACAGTAACTGTAGGCTTCTTCCTCCTGCATCTTGGTCAGAAACTGTTGATAAAAGCAAGAGAATAAAATCACACACATATTAATGAAAAATCTTCCATTTTCCATCTTACTTTTCAAAATTCCAGCTGTAAGAGAAGATATGTGTGTTGCATAATTTATATGATAGCAGATCTCTTGACTAACCTAATGGGAATTGGACAAAGGATTTTCCAAGGTGCAAGTGCTGACCAGAATATTTTGAGTGTCAAAGAACAACAGGGTCCATATGTGGGGTTTTTTTTGCCCTGTGCACAAATGGAGTCTTGTATTATGTACCCATCAACGGGCAACATTTACACTCTTGTAGCTTACCATTCCCCATGTGTCGTGCTAATGTATGCTTATTGCAGGTAATAAAGTATAGCAGGACAAAACCACTCTGATTCTTTCAATTTTTTTATTTATAATATTTAATCATTAGCCAGAGACTTCATGGGGTGCATTTTCAGATACCAGCACATGGGGTTACTCACAAAAATATGCACAGGTACTTACGCAAAAGAGGGACTTTTTTGCTTATACAACAATTACTTTCAAGTTTATGCATGTTAGGTGTGCGGGATGAAGTTAACTTTCCTTAGGAAGGTCTAGCACAAACTCAGCGCTTAAACCTCCATAGAGTCCTATTCTGAGAGCTTAAATAACACTACATGTTGTAGGAGCCTCATGTTGCGTCTTTTGAAGGGGAGTGAGTAGAGTTTGTTTACTGTGAAGTAATGCTCATGTTAATAGTTACAGGTAGGGTGACTAGGAATCCAGGCCTGGAAAATCTGTGATCCTGCTGATTTTGGTGCCCTCTCTGGAATCCTGTGAAAAATCTCACATGACAGCTCTGAGGGCTGCTGGATCTCTCGCTAGGCAGCTGTTCTCTTTAGAAAATTCTAGCAAGTCTTGTGTGAATAATCCCTAGATGGCTGAAATCCCAATCAAAACACGATTTAGAAGAGGAAGCACATAGCTGCTGTAAAAACAAAAACAAAAACCACAGGCATGTCTGTGGTGTCCTAGACTTACCTGTCAGCCAGAGGTACTTCTGATTTAGTAGTATGGAAACAGCCAAGTAACTGCTGCAATGGGAAGCTCAGCTTGAGCTATTTTCTTCATTTGTCATGTACATTTAAAGCTAAGTCCATGGACCTAAGCCCGTGCTGCCACCCATATTTAGGGTAATCAGCTTAATGGCAGTGTACGTATGGCAGCAGGGCAGACACAAGTATCTAGTATCTGCCTGTCATCCTGGTGCTTTGGGATCAATCAGTCAATAATACATAAACAAATAGTTCTTTGTGCAAGGGACTACTCATTTACAACAGGCATCTAAACTGTGCCCTAGGCAAAATGTGTGCTCCTAATTCCAAGAATGTGGTTACATCTCCTCACGTGTAACCGAGTAACCACAGAAAATGTTTTCATCTCGGCAGGGCTGAATGTGTCAGCAGCAGTGTCTTAACTTAGGCCTTTTAAAAGCTGTGGGATAGATGTTCCCTGGGGAACACAAATTTTTAGATAAGTCCATCAGACTATGCTTAATATACATGCCTTTAATCTGCAGACTAAGTCTTTTGAGTTTTACAAGAGGTACCCTGAGTACCCCAAGACCAGATCCAAGCAAATCTAACTGGGGATGGACCTCCTATGATCAGAGGACACTGTCGATGGGCCCTGACTGCCCAGTGGCATCCCATGCCACAGGGATGGCTTGGGTGCCATCAGACGCTCCTGAACAGGAGCTGGGGGGCAGGCCGGATGGCAGCGCTATGGGCCAGCGGCAGGCGGATCGGGGAGGTCACTGTGCTGATGGCCATATTCCAGCTAGAGTTCTAGCTATTATGAGGGGTCTGGGCACAGCATAAAGCTCTTTGATGTCCTCAAGGTCCCTTCCCTAGTGGCCAGCGATGCCCAGCTCGAGAAGAGCCTCCCCCACTAATGTCATAATACCTCAGATTTCTATTTGGGCCAGCCCAGCAGATTTGCAGGTGAACAGTAGTGCCAGAATATGATCAAGAACTGCATAGGATACCTGCAGGAAGGGAAAGGAAACATGCCTGGGAATGGCTGTGCAGGAGAGAGTCGTAAGTATGAAGTGATTGAAATTGCTGAAGGCAAGTAACAGGTCCTTACTTGGAATATTATTTACTTTCCAGCTCTTCTAATTTGGGTCCCAGGGTATATGACGCTACCTGGCAGATATCTGAGGTGCTGGCAAGCGCAAGGCACGCTCCCAGGGCCAAGTCTTATCCCCAGGCTCATGCTAGCTCCTGCTGTCTGCGAGCCTCCGAGGAGTGAGGGGAAAAGAGGTTACGGTCCTCACTTTGGCGCCTTCGCATCCCAGGTGTGCGGCTTGCGTATGGGAGTCAGAATGCACTGACTAACCATATATGACAGCAGCCTCGTGTAAATTAATATTCCTTGAAATCTTACCTGAAACCAAAGCACTCGAGGCACCTTGACCAAGAATGAGGACCTTTTTCTCTCCTCACTGTTGTCATAGAGAAAAGGTTAGGCTCAGATTTCTCTTCCTCATAGTATTTATCAACCTGAGAAAGGCATATTTACTGCAGTATATCATTGGTGCGGCAGAGTGGGCTCATGGCAATTGAGGAAGCGAGCTACGGGAAAGGCTTACTTTCCTTTCATGGGATTTTGCTTGGATGTTGTGTCCCAGTGATGGCCACGTGTCACCGTGTTTCCCAGCAAGGCAATCTGACGGCCCAAGAATCACCTGGCATGAAAGTAAGGATAATGCGGGATGCAGAAGAAAGGAGCTCCAGGGCTTTGCCCCGTGTTGCCACGCCACCTCAGTCATGGCTATGGCCAGATATGCCAGTGGCAGCAGGCAGATCCCTGCAGAAACTGGCCTGGACTGTGCGCTATAACTCCAGTTCCCTGGCTGGCTGCTTCCCCGAGCACCTGTAGTATAGTCCCTATGAGCCCTGCATGCATTACCAGTAGGCTGGGAGAGGTGACAAACGTCTTGGCCAACCGCAGCCCTGAGGCGTCTAGAGGCCATGGGGTTACACTTGGGGGGAAGGGGTGATGATTGCTTTTTTTCTCTTTGTTTCTGTAAAGATCTGACAGGATGGGAATGATGGCTGGTGAAACAAGCCAGCGGGAGTTCATATTTTTCTGTTTTCTTCTGACTTCCAGAAGTTTAAGCATGTGGTTGGGCCCTTGCTGTGAGATGACATGTTCATGTCACATTGAAATGCATGGACATGTGAGGTTACAATCCTGCTAACTTGCCTGTCCTCATATTTCCCTGCAAATCTCTGCCTGGCTGTCCTCCCATTTCATCCTGTGCTACTTAAATGAGTTGCTGTAAGACATTTCTGTAGAAAGCCTTGCTGAATTCAGGGAACTAAATGAGCAAAAAGCCGCAGAAAAGCATTCCTTTTTCTTAGTCCCAGTAGGGGTAGTTTTCTGCCCATTCATTTTTCTGCAGCAGCTCACCATGGGATCACAGGAGCAGGAGGGCACATGGGAGCATCCATGACCCCATCTGTGTCAGTTTGTCGCTGCATTGGCCTTGCTGCAGTGACAGCACAGCCTCCATCTCCCCTCAGCTACACATGGGCATCCCAAGACAGAATCTCACAGGGGCTCTTGAAGGGAAGAACCAGATCTCGGCTGACTCTGCAAGAAGACAAGAAAAAAATATGATTTTTTTTAGGCAGTAAAGGAGGCAGCTATGCTTGCGTAGATACATAGCGGATTTTCTTTCATTGCTGCTTATTATGGAAAGCCGGGAAGTGGAGTGTCCCCTGGGATATTTTTGACCATGGAGGCCTTCTCATCAGAAACTCAATCCTCAGAGAGGCAGGGGGGACTCCAAATATTGATGTGCAGTGGACACTCTCTGCTGCCGTTCTTTACATCAGCCTTTTTAGCTCACATACCATATCTCACCATGGATCATGGAAACTGTATGCACAAAAAAATGTGCTAATGACCATATAAAATGAGCAGAATGAGAATGGAGAAAAGCATTTCCAAAACTCAGCGAGTTTCAGACCTTGGTCAAAATAATTTTAGTTGTCAATAGTTCAATAGCAAAATCTTTCAATATATAGTGTCCCTTGTACACTGGAAAAGCATTTACACATTTAAAGAATGCCCCGCTTTTAATTTAATGGAAATACTGCTCACAGCAATTTTATTTTTTTTTATTTTGTATTTATAAATATATATACATATATTCTTTCCAACCAGCAAGAGTCTCTTGGGATCATGGAAAGGAAAGGCAGCATTACATGTTCCCTTGCTTGCAAAGCTCATTTTTTCCTCTAATTGGATGTTAACATATCTGACACTATGACAGATATCACAGACGAAGTCCTGGCACCGTCCTGCTGATACATAGTTCAGGCTGTGGCAGCACTGTAACTTCTACATCTAACTTCAGGTTTCAGTTTCCCTAAGAAGGACCATGCCAGAGTATTTCCGCTTTCCTCTGAGGTGTGGAGAGAAGAATCAGAAGAGTGTTTGTTGGCCTGATGCTGCCTGGCCGTGTTGGGTATCCAGCTTTAGTTGTGCTGAGAAAAACTACAGAGTTGAAGATCCATATTAATTTGGGCTTGAAATAAGCCGTGTTCACCTGAATTTGAAAATTCACTTGTGTTCACTGTGCGTTTCTAAATAGATCTGTATCAGAGGCTTTTTAAATGAGGGGAGTCCATATGCACACACATGTGTGTACACATTTCAAACTAAACAATTTCTCTTGGCACGTGTGCAGACAGGAGCATTGACCGGGACACTGAGGCTTTCAGGCTCCCTCTGTAATCAATAGCGGGAGACCTGGGAACAGTTGCACTTTGTGACAGAAGTAAACACTACCAAATTCTTTTTAAAAGACAAGGAACCTCTCTCTGTTAGGGAGAGTGGAGAACCCCCTAAATGCATACACAGCTTAGTAAACAGCTACTTGCCAGGCCATATTTAACAGAAGAAGAGATTGCTTACAATTACATCATATCCCCATCTGATCCCAGAGGAGTTTGCTTCTGGGGACCATGATTAAACACAAGCCCTTAAGCATTTCCATAGCTTAGGCATGTCATACATTACTGGATGCTGAGAGCTGAACATGTTCAAGTGATACTCTGCATCACAACCACCATGAACTTTACTGAAATAAAATTCTGGGCGTCAGATTGGTGAAATAAAATTATTCACTGCATTTTGCCAGGCTTACACTAGTGCTTAACTTAGGTGTCAGGGTTAACTTTACGCTAGTGGGATGAAATTTTGCATTCAAAGTATGTAGCACCATCCTGTTCTACTCCCCTTCATCTGAAGGATGAGACAAGGAAGGACCTGCCCTGAGGGGACATCTGCAGCTGCGTGGGGCAAAAGGGTGTTCATCAGCCTTCACCATCTTGCTGCAAAAAAGAGACATATTTATTCAAGAAGGCCATAATATTACTATGATGTTTCTGTAGCATTTTCTACAGTAAGGGAAGGGGTTATGGAGAATAATAAACTGAGATACACAAAGGTGAATAATTTTAGTGTTACAGCAGTAATTAATATTGTCATCTAAGCATATTGTCCCCTGCTGTTGTTTTTCACCTTGTGGCTAAAAAGATAGATGTAAAATTAGTTCCTAGCTCTAGAGCTGCAATAACTAAGCAGGTCTCTTACAAACTGGTGAGCAAGGCAGTGGTCCCAGCAGGGAACTACGAGCATGTAAGTCATTCAGAAAATAATATATACATATATGCAAACACTTAGTGTTGCCCATGCATTTCCATGCACAAAATCTGTAATTTCTAGCCCCAGAGACCGCACTCTCAGAACCATACATGCAGGTGCTTTTAGCCTTTTCTTTACACTTTCAGGACCTATTTTTTACAGATGCATTTGTGAAGACTTAACAAATTTTTAAAGAATGCTTTTATAAAGTAGTATAAGATAGCACATAGCTCCATGAACATGCTCCCTTGTTTCTATACGTTGGTTTCTAGCTACCAGAGCTCAGAGATGGAACAGGAGCCCTTAGCCTGACAAAGCAGACAAGGAGGAGTGCCTAATTTGTAATTAAACCCCTGTAAATTGCTGAGGTGAAGCAGATTCCCTGCACTGCCTAGGCACCAGCTTCATGTGCATGTGGAGCCAGTTAAGTTTCCTTGAGGTAACAACCACAGCTATGAATTACTGCAGAGACTGACCTCATGTTATAATAATGCAACTGCATTTTTTTCCCCCAATCCAGTGCCTAAGCACAATAGCATCTTGGTATATTTTTGCTTATAATGAAGCATAATAAGTTAAGTTGGGTTTTACTTGTTTTGTTGGAGTGATTTCAGCATATGGATATGCTACTTGTCTCCAGCCCGTGGTTTGCATGCAGTCTGATGTCAACAAGGCCTTCCAACCTTTCAACCTCAGGGGCACTGATATGGGAAAAATGAAAGCTAGAGGTAACTGGAACAGAGTATACTGTTTCTTTTAGCAACACTTGTTACTGATATTGTGAATCATAGAAAATGATTGTTTTACAGTGTGAGTGTCTCATAGTCAAACAGACATGGTCTTCATCCTGTCTACTCAACAGTAGACTTGAATCAGTAAGAGAAAAATAACTGGCAATAAAGGCATGAAAATAAATAATGCAGTTACCTACTACTACCTGCTACTTGGGAGGGTCAGACTCTCTGGTCTTCTGAGGCTATGTTGCATTATAGATACAATAAACAGCACACTTGACCACCTACTATGTGTGCTTAAATTAAATTTTGACTAGTTCTTGGTCATGACCCTCCAACACTGATTCCCCTGTTCAATGCAGAGAACCAATCAAGGTGCCTGAATTCACAAACTACCTGTCATGGGTGATGTGTTTCTCTCCATGTATTACGCAAGAAGCTTCAGTCCAGCAGTCCTGAGTTATCCACTAGTCTCTTGAACTAGAAGTGCAGTAAGAGTCATAACAACTAATTAGGCACCTTGCCAGATGTTTAAATTAGATTTTTAAAACATGGGGGAATAAGATTGGAAAAGCTCCTATTTCTGTGAAAGAAGCATTTGCTGTTATAAAACTCAATCATTTCTGTGTCAAAAGACTTTTCTAATCAAGAAGCATGAAATATCTCAGACACGTGGCAGGAAAAACAGGAAACGGGTGAGAGAGATGACAGCTCCGCTATTGCTCTCCACGTGCGATGCTAATGTGATGGACTAGGCTGCTCCTGAATCTGCTTGAAGTGCTGGCTGGCTCCAGCACTACTGCAGAAGAGAAATCAGGTCCCCAAAACACAGCTGTCATTTCCAGTGGGTGAGTGCTCCATTGGATTGATTTCAATGAGGCGATGGGTGGAAACAACTAGCAGCTGCGGGAATCAAGAGAAGGGAGAACGTGGCTTCTCTCCTTCCTCCTCTACCTCTGCTCCTCTTCCTCTGCCTCCAGGCACAGAGTCCTCCTGTATCCTTGCTCCCACTGGCGTGCTGGTGGGCCCCAGCGGTGCTTGCAAACCCGCCTGGAGCCTGCCCTCCCTGCTTTGGTGTGAGGCTGAGAGAGCTTAACCGTGTGGCAGCCAGCAAGTGCCAGGCCACATAAATGCTGGGGGCATTTATGGGATGGGAAGGTACGTACAGCAAAGGGGAGCACTGCCTGCTTGTCCCATCTGCAGGCTGGCCGGCAGCTCACGCGGCCGCCTGGAGCAGGGGCCCTTCTTGGTGTGGTGGCGGGACAAGCAGTTGAGTGCTACATCGTCTGGCTCCATCCCGCTGCTATAACCCTGCTAGTAGAAAATCCCCTCAACTTCCAGTGCGCAGCATGCGCCCCAGCGACCCAGCTCAGATGTCTGCGCCCGCTCTCCCCTCTCACTCCTCGGAGGGTTAGTAGGTCACATCTAGGATCGTGTGATTGGAGTTGTGCTGCTTAATGCAGGATGGTCTGAGAGTTCATTCAACACAGAGCCTCAGCTAATTAGGCCTCGAAGACAGCAGGCCAGAAATATCTCCTCTGGCTCTGGGTGACGTGGCTGGAGATCAGGAGCAGAAAAACTCACCTGTGCTGCTGCTGCCCTCAAGTCATCTTGGCAGCTGCTCACCTAATGCACACCGCTAAATATGTGTTGGCCTGCTCAAAAAAACATGCAGGTATCTCTTTGCCTGAGCCCAGGCTTGTCTGCTCAGGGGTAGCAGAGGGAGGACTGTACAGGATTTTCTGAATGCTTTCCTATCACTTTGGCTCAGCCAAAAGGTCTATAGCTTTGTATTGAGCTCCTGTCATTTCTTCTCCTATTCAGTAACTGAAGCAGGTTCTCACTGCTCATCATCTGATTTCATGATGCGTGAAAACCCACAAATTTGAAAATTCAGAAAATTTCAGTTATTCTGGAGCCAAGACTGGAGAGCAGGGGGGCTGTAGCCACGTCATCACCCTTGCTAAGGGGAACAAAACATGCGCCTGTCCTAGCCTTTGCTTCTGTTATGTGCTGCGTTTGATCAAATCTACAGAGTCCAAATTATAATAAAAGGACCTTTCTGGAACCATGTGATCCAAATCATTTCAATGTTTCCAATAAGTTGATAAGAACTGGTATTTCTAATGAGGAAAAAAAAAAAAAGAATATAACATTTGTATTCAAAGATCAGAGGAATGGAACAATCATAAAAGCTCTTTTATTAAAACAGCCATTAACCCCATATTATCATTAGTATTAAATCATTATTTCTCACTTACATATAACAAGTAGTTTCTGATTTTTCTCTTTTCTGGACTGGGCAGGCTCTTGCCATTACGCTAGCTTTGTGATTTCTAACTTGGCTTCTGCAATGAAACAAAAAACCAGGCCTCGCTCTGCAAGCATGTGGTCATACCTCTTAAATGATGCTCAGAATATCAAGGCTGTAATTCAAGTTGCTGATCACCGAGTGCCCAAGTCATTTTTCTTTCAGGCTATTGCCTTGCACTGAACTTGAGATTTGGCTCACAGTGTGCTGGACCATCTCTAACTGTCAGGAAGAGTGATTAGCACACCCTGGCAAGTCATTCTCTTGAATAATGTTTCCCTATCAGTCACTGATGAGTTTATATTAAAAAAAAAAAAGTATTACAAATAGCAAGCTTATTTGTATGCATGCCTTTTTTCTCCTCTTTACTATCTTTTTCTTATTAACAAAAAAAATTTTGATGTTTTATGTGTAATTTAGAAATAAATCTGTATTTGAAGAGCTTCTAAGCATATAAACAAGTCTTTGCCTATTCAGAACAGTACTGACGTATGCTAAATTTGAGTGTGGCACTGCATTTTAAAACTCAGTAAGACCTTAATATATCTCTAAAGCAGTACTTGTGCAGAAATTATCTCCTTGAACTTAAGCCATATTTGTTTTGACAGTCATTTAAAAAAATGAAAGTAGTATTTTCTGAGGGGCTCTTGTGCTATCTCCTGTTTAGTCTGGTAGCTCAAACTATTGCCTTTCTAGTAATAAACAGCAATGGGGTGAAAAGAGCTGTGTTAGAACCCCTAAAATTGTCACCTCCGTTTTGCGCTTTCAAGGTGCATTTTATCATCAGGGACTAAGGCGATGACTAACATGTCCCAGGTTCTGCTGTGAATATAACAGCAGAGAAATTTTTTCTACGTAGCCAAGGCACAAACCAGTGTTAGGTTTTTATACAGGAGAAGGGTTTTAGATAGTAGATGCCACAGGGAATGCCCTTACCCAAATCTTCACACCTCTAACCTGTTAGATGGTCTTTTTTAGAGAAGAGCGTGTAACAGTTCAGTGTTGAAGGAGAGGGGTTGAAATGATAGAAATAATGAATGTGTGTGTAGGGAGAGAGTTGACAAGAGGGAGTGGAGGCAACCTAACCCTCATTAGCAACACCTTAAACCACTGAGAGAGAATGTCCTTTCTCAGGTTTCCTGCACAGATGCTGGAGATAATTCTGAGTCTATAAAACTTAGCTGGATATAGCACTGTTTGCGGTATCTCATTCCAAGTTTGAGGTGTGAGTACATTCTTGTCCGGTCTTCATAGTGTTTTATTTTGGAAAAAAGCATGATAAAGTAAGGTTTCCTTCCATGTGGTTCTCTGTCAGTTTAGGTGTCTGCTGCAGTGGGTGATACATACACTTTCCAGTTTAGCAATAAACTGCAGGTTTGAAAATTAGTGGAGATGGTAGTAGAATATAAGCATTTTCAACATAATATTAATAAAAAACAGTTTAACTCACAGAACACTCAATACTTCTTGTCCCCCTGTAAAACTGTTGGCTCATCAGGGATATAAACTATTTCTTGGAATGTCAGTCTCAATCTAGTAAGGTACCAAGTGATATGGTAAGGCAGTAACTAGTCCTAACTCATGCTTATGCACATTTACAGTTGTTTCTGGTCATTAAAGAGCTTGCATATGTTTTTTAGTTCAATCCTACTAAATTTAATGAGATTGTTGTGCTGCAGTATACAGATATGACTTGGGCGTTCAACATCTTGCAGAATGGCTCAGACTCCTTGCACCCAGGTCATGCATCTGCAATTCACTCTTCATCTTCACTCTTCATCAGTAATCTGTAGACTGAACCTCTTCTGTGGGCCTCAACAAGTAGACAAACATTTGTCAGGAATAGTTTAGATAAGGTCATCTTGTCCTGAGCTGGAAGAATGGAAAAGTCAGCTCCAACACAGTCATCTGTGATTTTTAGAAAATTATTTTTATGATGGATAGAATATTATATGAATGATAAGTATAGGTACTGGTGCTAATTAGCAACCATAATAAAAACAGAGTACTGATTACATGTATTTTCTGTAACTCTTAAATCTTTCTAATTTTATCTTGATATCTTGTTCAGCCTCTCAGGAAGATATATGTTTCTTTTAATTTACTGATTTAGAGGATGTATCTGTCATCTCATTTGACCTGTAATTTCTCCCAAGATTTGACACAAACAGAAAAAAAAAGGCTGGGTCACAAATGACAATTATAAGGCCCACTTGGGCACCTAATCCAAACTGTATATCCTGTGAATTCCACTCTGGTTTGTCACTTGGCTCTGGTGAAATCTACACTGTAGCTCTGTTTTCATAACTAAAATCCCCTTCCTATCTGCTGCTACTGGCAATGCTTGCAGTCTGTCAAGTCCAAATGCTGTTACTCAAGCACAAGGCCTAGGAGAGTTTCCTAAAATGACACTTTCCGATCTATTTCATCTTGGTTGTGGAAGACCTAGGCTTAAGTCTAGCCCTTGCCTCATGTTGTACTTTGCATCTGACTGGTTGGATGCCACATGATGGCACCAGGCTCTTGTTAATAGGGAATGCTCACACCTCTTCATAACAGGGCATACAGATACATTGGGAGACTCAGAAAAAGGGGCTTCAAAGAAATCAACAGCCTGTAAGCTGTCCCTCTCTCATGGGAGATAAGAGAAAAGGGGTACAGAAACAGATGTATCTATAAATCATCTAACTGAGGATAAAAAGGAGCTTTGAATGCCCCAACTTGCATGGGTTTTGTTAGTTAGATAGCTCTATTTCTCTTAAAATTTAGATGTCTTAACTCCTATTGTAATCAATGGAGGTCTGGTTGATATAGTCAAGGAAGCCTGGAGAGTGACTCAGATGCTATACCAGTAGGGATGGTCTTCAGTTCCCTTAACGCATGATCCTAGTGCTACTTGATACTCCAGGGTAGACGAGACACAGGACTGGCAGATACGATGCAAGCCTTAGAGGAAACCCATGTCCTCCTGGTGCAGCAGGAGGATGCCAGCCGGGATACTCCACAACACCTAAAATGGCGTGGGACGCCTACTTTTAGGCAACTGAATTTCTCTTTAGAAGGATGAATAGTTTCTAGCTATGTTGATTATGTAGGATATATCCCCATGGATGAGCATGAACATAACTCCCATGTAGGCACCTGAATTTACATGTTCTCACCTGAAACATTATCTCTCATCTCCCATGAGGATCAAGTAGTCTAAATACTGGCATCTCACATAATCTTAGGCACTGCTAGGTGCCCTGCCCAGACTCCTGCTGCCACCTTGCAGTGAACACTGTGGGTCTCCCAGCTGTGCTGCACCTCCTCTGTCAGGCCTGTACAATTATTTTGGACCTGCTGAAGTGGCACAGACGACCCTTAGGCACCTATATTTAGGTCACTGAATCCCGTCCATTTCTCAGTATGCTTAGTGTCGGTAACAGTCTGAATTTCCCCTTGGGAGAAGACAAGCCAAAGAATTTACTGTTTTTTTTTTTTTTCAGAAGTTTCTTGCCATGTCTGCTGGCTGTAGTAATTTTGACTTCCAGCTCATCATGATGTAGATTCTCCATGCTGATTTTGTGCTATGAAAAGTATATTAGAGGCTTCCATTTTCTATCTATCTTTCAGCTCCCTGATATGGTGATCCTATTAAAATAATATGAGCTATGCTCTCTTGAACCAACAGTGTCAAACTCATGTTTCACAAATCTTTCTTATTAGTCAGATCTTTACTGCTATGTTTCTGTAGCATCACTTACAGCCCAGTCCTCCATTGATGGTTTTTGTATTGCTTAAACCTACTTCTAAAAGACTATGGCTGAATAAGTTATGCCAAACTGTGAACCACACTTCAGTTTGAGCTGCATCTTTCTTCGTAACTGTCCTAACTCCAGGTATCTGGAACATAATTTGTGGTCAGAGGCTTATTTTATTTCCTACTTGTGCTCATGATACCTCCTTTGGAGCCCCTGGCTCTAACAGCAGAACGCATTTTAGCTAGAGATTGTTGGAGGCCTGTGGCCAGTGGTGTCCCGCAGGGGTCAGTACTGGGCCCAGTGCTGTCCCACTTGTTCATCAATGACTCAGACGAGGGCACAGAGAGCAAGTTTGCTGATGATACCAAACTGTGTGGAATGGCCGACACTCCAGAGGGCTGCGCTGCCATTCAGAGGGACCTGGACAGGTTGGAGAGTTGGGCAGAGAGGAACCTCATGAGGTTCAAATAAAGACAGGTGCAGGGTCCTGCACCTGGGGAGGAATAACCCCAGGCACAGCACAGGACAGATTGGGGTTTGACCTGTTGGAAAGCAGCTCTGTGGAGAGAGATTTGGGAGTCCTGGTTGATAACAAGTTGCAGCAATGTGCGGCACAATGAGGCAGCAATGTGCCCTCGTGGCCAAGAAGGCCAACGGGCTCCTGGCCTGCATGAGGAGGAGTGTTGCCAGCAGGTGGAGGGAGGGGATCCTGCCCCTTTGCTCAGCTCTGGTGAGGCCTCACGTGGAATATTGTGTGCCGTTCTGGGCTCCTCAGTACAAGAGGGACATGGAAAGGGTCCAGCATAGAGCAACAAAGATGATTAAGGGACTCTATCCTATGAGGAAAGACTAAGCGAGCTAGCCCTGTTCAGCCTGGTGAAAAGAAGACAGATGGAATCTGATCAACATGTACAAGTACCTGAGGGGAGAATGTAGGGAGGATGGGGCCAAATTCTCCTCCGTGGTGGCCAGTGAGGGGTAATGGGCACAAGTTGAAGCCCAGGCAGTTCCATCTCCATGTGAGGCGGAGCTTCTCTCCTGTGAGGGTGGCAGAGCCCTGGCACAGGCTGCCCAGAGAGGCTGTGCAGGCTCCTTCTCTGGAGACCTTCCCAACCCGCCTGGCTGCCGCCCTGTGCCCCGTGCTCTGGGTGTCCCAATCCTCCCTTGAGGATTGGACTAGATGATCTCTAGAAATGCCTTCCAACCTCAACCATTCTGGGATTCTGTGATAGAGAGACTTATCTCTGGACCTCTTTTCAATTAATCAGAAGAGAGTTGTAAATTTTATTTTGATATTCAGTAGTTCGAAATTTTCTTTTGATATCAGCCTTGGTTTTGCACTGAGTAGCATTATGTACACTAATAAGCCGAGTAATTCCGATCACTTTTTTTTTCTGCTGGCACTTCGAGGTGAGAATGAACTTTAGGTTCTCTGCATAGTATTAAAGGCCTAAAGGACAGCAGTCAGTGACCTGACATCTTGACCCAAACTGAAGCAATGACAGGAAGGGGTAAGTTAAACACTATAACAGGGAGCATCCCTAACTGCAGAAGGAAAGCATGATGTTTCGCCACAAGTGATCACTGGTTGCAGTATTTTCTCTGAACTTCAAAAGAGATTCACTTGGAGAATATCCTAAGATTTGCTTATACAAGGGAAGTGTCTAAGTACACTTAAACACTCGTGTTTGCGAGCATGTCTTTCCATTATGAGATAGCAATGCACTTTGTTCTGATCTCTTATTTTATCTCCCTGAGCAGGTGTAAGGATAATGAGCTCAGTTCCAATAAGCCCTTAATGCTGTGCTGCCATTCCATGTCAAAGGAGGGATAAGAGGGAATCTTGCTGCTGTGATGATGAGTGCTTTCCATTGTCAGTTCCAAATGCAATCACGTACCCAAAGAGAGTAAAGACAACAGCTAATGTCAGACTGGCTAGGGCAAAGCTATTATTTGAGAACCCTGAATCCCACGCCAGCTGTTTCAAAAATGGAAGCTTCAAATTAACAGTTCACACAGTCGCATACAACAAACAGCTTGAGTATTTTTGTATTTGCAGGTAAATGCAAATCTATCTTCTGTCTCACCAAAATAAATATTTGACTTACTTAAAGGGAAAAATTCTGCTCTCCTCAGCTCACCGTATATAAGTCATAGGAGCCCACAAAATCAAAATTCAGAAGCACTGCTGGAGGAAAAAAAAAAAGGCAAAACAAAAAAACAAACAAACACAAACAAACACAATTTTAGTGCAAACTAGAAGCAACCACAGCAAACCCCTCCATGTGTGCAGGATTTCCAGAACAGGAATTTGTACTTCCTTTGTACTCATTTTTGTTAAACCAAATCACAGGTTGTCACTGTTTGGGGATGAAAGAAGTAGCAATTCCTTTAGACAGAGAATCCTTTATTTGGTGTTTTGTAAGCTATTTATAGCTATAGAAAGACCCTCGGTAAGTATTCCCTTCCCCTTCTGGTTGCAGAAACACGATCAGGGACAGAAGGGTTTGTACACAGACTGCACAAGGATACGGATACCTCCAGAGCCCTGGATACTCTGAGCCTACGCCATCCTCACTCCCTCGCTGTCTTCAGTTTCTGTTCAGTACTGACCCGTCTGTGCTCAGCACATACTTGACTTCTAGCAGGATGTGTTTGTTCACAGTGTTAATACTGAATTTCTTTTTTGATGAAGCTTAAATATAGGCTTCAGAAATGAAAACAACGAATATTACCCTGAGGCTAGTCAGGGTGTACCCTGAAAAGGATATTGCCCTGTAAGGGCAAATTACCACTAAATGCTTAAATAAGGTCCTGCCCACAGGGGGCTGAAACAAGATGTTTCCATCTCTAGCGCATAGAGTTGACCTAGAAGAGCAACCTGTGAACACGACTGTGCTCCTCCTTCCTCACCAAAGGCTATTTAACGTGTCAGGAACAGCTCTGCAAGGATTGTAGGGAGTGTCACAAGTGTTTTTGTGACACCTCTCTTAGCACACGACATGAACATTATGCTGCCTTCTTCAGACACACCTGGGCTAGGAGTAAACCTTTTAGTTATTAAGTCATATTAAAGTCTGAGTGCTAAATCAGGGGTTTCTCTCAAAAACTTCTTTGGCTGAACAACTTGTGTGAGGCATGGATAAAGCCATCTTAATTCAAGTTAGTATATCCACCAGATATATACTGGATATACCAACAGTAATAAAGGTTTTAGAGATAAAAGCAACTACTACCATGGAGCTACATGGGTTAAAAGTACACATGTTGTAATAAGCTGGGCCATAATAATTACAACTCTGGATATTGCTTAAAAAGAGCCCTACTTATTCCTCATCTCTGCCCTTGTTTCCTTTTGGCTAGATCCACGTTACACAGACTTTGCTGATGACTGATCTGCTAATGACTGGGCTGAGATGACTGTTGGGAATCTGTGAAATGCTAAATCAAGGCAGCAACTGCTCTAGCACCCAGCAAGTATCAGACCCAGCTTTCCCTCTTCCTTCTCTATGGCCCCTTCAGATCCCTCCGGGTCTGTGGCTGTCCAACCTCTTGTATCCACAAACTGGTCTCGGCTCTTGGGGACCTGCAGCACCTTCATAGTGCAGCTGCCAAAGCTGGAAATCTCTGTTCAAAACACAGTGGTTCTGCTGACCAGCTATGAACCACTTGCTACATGCACGATACTGACCAGAGCCCACAAGATTTAGTCTTATTTTCTCATTGGGCTTTAGTTTAAAAAAAAAAAAAAGATATTAATGATTTCCATTTGCAAGGCTCAGCTCTTGTTCATTTATTTTTAAAATCTCTGTAGCTGATAGGGTAAGGCTGCTCAGCTTACATGACACTACCCTTAATCACATTCTCTACAAGAGATAAATTGCAGAACTGATGATAACCAAAGGCAAACTAAGATTCCTATTCTTCTAATGAAATTTCCAAACTTGCAAGTGAATTATTCAATAGGAAAGCACTTGGAATACAGCATCTGCAATAACTTTTTTCCATTGGAAACAGCTGGAGAGGCAACATTTGTAATACATTTCAGTATCTGACCAGGAAGGGAAAGAGAAATAACGCAAAAGGATCCAATAACGTAAGCACACAGAGGGCTCTTACAGAGATGCATTAATAAGAGTTTCCTAATGGAAAGCTCATTAGCACGGCAGACACAGGAGGGGATCACCCTCCTCTGCGCTCAGCGCTGCGCGCGAGCCGCATTCCCTCGCACCTTAACACTCCTGCGCAGAAAGGCCGCTCGCCTGCCAACTCTCACAAGTTTGCAAGCAAGCCACGTTCGAGCTGCGGGCAGAGGGCAGGATGAGTAAGAAAAACAAAAATGGGATTGTAGTGCCTGATGCAATTGCCTAAGATCGCTACTGCAGCAGTGCTGGATTATCTGCCCTGGGCTCTGCAGCAGGATACTCTCACTACTGACTCATTTCATTTGATGATTTCTTACACAGCATACTCACGAGCTCTCTTAACATCTGTCTGCACTAAAATACTACAGTGATGTTCAGCAAACAGTTATTAAAGAGATATATATATATATATATTGGGATTTTAATCCTGTGGTCTATAAATGGATTCTT